>JAWRVF010001392.1:0-73885 GCA_036785485.1 Physcomitrellopsis africana
GTACTTAAGGAAGTAAGAAAGCAAACCCCATAATCCTTTTGATTATAGCTCATGTGGTTAGAGAGAACCATGTTGTCAAAGAAACCCTTCCATGCTGCCTTTGATTCTGGACCCCCTTTGCTTCACACCTTCATTGCTCCTCATTATCAAAACCCCAAGTATTGAAATTTAGTAGGCTTGTTGCTTGCTTTATGTTGTAAACATCCTCCAATTTTTGCTCCAAAACTCCTCTTGGAAATAGAGTTATAGACTCTACTCTCCTCCTTTAATTCTGTCTTCTACCAACTCTGGATCCGACTACAAATTTCCTCTTAATTCTTTAACCATAACTCCAATAGCAATCAGTTTTTTACACAACTTAATAGACTCATATATCTACAAACCCCAACAAATTTTACTCGAGATGCTACTTTGATCACAAAGATATGCTCCCCCAAACTTCACTGACTTAGAAATAGACCCCTATCACTTTGAAAGAACATAACATTTTTTTTATAAGATAAATGAGTATCAAACTTACCCTCATCTCTTTCTTAACTTGCTTAGATCTCGTCTATCAAAATTTCACACTCAAACTCACTCCCTAATTTCATTCATATCCAAAAAAAACCCACACACACACTCTGCCCATACAAACCCCAATTCTGCTTTCACTCTATTTCTCTTTTCACCTACATCCAGTTACAATTTCACTCATAACTCTTTGCTCAAAGATCATATTGACTTAAGATTTTGATTCAAAGTAGTAAACTCAATAAAAAACACAACCCCAACAAATTTTGCCTCTAAAGTCCAAATGGTTCTCAAGAGCCGAGGCCCGAAATTTAGTAAACCTCACTGCCCTAGTCTTAAACACCTGCAACTTTGACGACTCATATCTCCCTTGATACTTAATCAAAAGACATGAAAATTATTTCTATATGTTCCTTATCTTGTCTACTACAAACCCACAAAAAATTTCACTTAAAATCCTGTCTAAGCTTCTTCTACACACAAAAACGTCTACTGCCTATCAAAAGGAAACCCTATCTCTCCAAAAAGAAGCCTCTTCTTCTTCACGACCCCCTTCTTGTCCTCCCGGCCTGGTCTTCCTTCTTCCCTTGGTCAAAGAGAGACCTCAGCCATATCTTTCCACCTCTTCAATCCTTTCTTTTGGATTAATTTGAAGGAATCTCACCTTTTGAGGTAAATTTCTATTCTACCTTCTTACTATCATTTTTTTTTCTACCCACTTCTCTTCTAATTTCAGCCCACAACATTTAAGTTTAGATCTAAAATAGAAGAGAATAAAGGTAAAGTAGATCTAAGATAAAATAGAAAAAAAATCTAATAAGTTGAAAAAAAACAATTAAGATTAGATTAGAGATAAAAAAGAAAGAACTACATCCTTCACTGCCAAATCAAAGAAGCTTGTGTGGTTAAGTTCTTAACTACTTTGGAGTTGACGTGGGTTCGAATCCACTTGACTTCACTATGGAATTCCTTGGCTTCATGACTTGGTATTGCTAGTGGAAATTTTAGCAGGAAATTAGTAGTTTGGCCTACCTATCATCCCTGAGCTTGTGATAAATATTATAACCTTCAAGATAATGTGGTTATAACCACAACCCTTTCTCTTTTTCATCCTCTCTTCTTCTAATCTTAATCTTTTTATTTTAACACATTCCTTTATATCTTTCACACTATGTTTTAATTTACAACATGACAACATGTTGCAACTCCACCTGGAAATGAAGCCCTTTGTTGCTTGCCTTGAATACAACCTTCACAAGCAAGTGTGGTAGCATTGTTGTAGCATTGACCAAGATCTAAACCACTTACCTTGGATTGGAGCTCCTTCATGCTTTTGGCATTCAAATGACCAAGGCGTCAATGCCAAATGCCAAACTTATCTTGATCTTGTGGAAAATCAGCAAAATGCCGCCACTTCAACTCCATTGGCCTTTTTACAATTGATGAAGTAGAGGTTGCCATCTCTAAAGCCTTTTAAAACATCATCACCCTCCATTGTCTTCACAAAGCATCCATTCATATCAAATTGCACCTTACAACCACCTGAAACAAGTTTGCTCACCGAAAGAAGGTTCTTCTTCATCTTTGGCACATGTAGGACCTCTTTCAATCTGATCCTCTTGGTTTGGTTCTTCACAACAATCTCCACTACAATGGAGCCAATTCCAATAGCTTGCACCATGCCATTGTTTCCTAACCAAACCTTTGTTGCTGAAATTGCTTCATAAGTGTCAAATGAACACTTGTATGGAGTCATGTGCTTGGTAGCACCCGAATCAACAATCCACTTGGACATGGCAGCCATAGAAGTGCCTTCACTTGCCATGAATGCATAATCATCTCCTCCAACTTCATCACGAGCATTGTTTGCATTCTCTCTCTCTCTTTTTTTGGCCTTGTAGCAATTTCGTGCAAAGTGACCTGGTTTTCCACAAATGAAGCAAATTTTTACATTGCTTCTTACATTATCACGTTGGTAGGAATAGCTACCTATTGAGATAAATGAATAATACCAAAAGTAGAATATATTATCTTGTAGAAGTTATTACCTTAGGCAAATTGCTAATGGTCAAAGGATTGACTCTTGGCATATAGAAAGGGCATCCTACGGATATAGGATGCGGTCAAAAATCAAGAGTTAAAGTCAAGAGGATAAAGGATCTACTAAAGAATATTCAAAGAATAGGTAAGAGTCATTAGTACATGGCATAAGATACCCTCGAGGTACGCAAAATGCCAACGGATCTTAAGAGACATGTAAGTCAAAGTCAAAGAGTGGAAGTTGACCATTAGGGCAACAACCACCATTTATAAGTATCAGGTGTTTGGAAGAAAGAGTTATCTTATCCCACAGACATTTTGTTGTGCTATTCAAGTAAGTTCAAGGCATTCTCTTATTGTTGCTCTTAAATGGAATAGATCTTATGGTAGTTGCTGATGTTAGAATTTGTATGATCTTAACATCTTATTTGGCATGAGGAGGTACTGATATTAACATCATACATATTTAACATCTCTTTGTGGGTTCTCTACTCCTTCAATAGTGAGTTGGAGAGCATATAGAAAGACCTGGATAGTGTCTTTGTTGAGTTGTTGAAGTTAGTTGGACTAACATTCATTTTTCATGAGATTGTGATTTGAGAGAAAGATTGAAGTTGCTTAGGAGATTCATGAGAGTGCTCATACTGATTTTAAACTTCAAAAGTTGAATTGAGAGTGTTTTGAGTGAAAAACCACTCTTTTGTTTATAAGAGGGCATTTTGAGATTTTGCTTGTGCAAAATTGTTTTGGTCTTTATAAACACATAAAGACTCCTTTTCTTGATATTTTTTGATACACTACTCCTTAGACATGGCTTCTGGTGGGGGTGAAGGTTTGAGAGTGATTGAGAAGTTTAGAGGCAACAATTTCTGCCATTGGAAGGTAAAAATGGAGCTTTTGTTGGCGTCTTTGGACCTTTGGGACATTGTTGATGAAAGTGAAGACCCTCCAAGCATGGATGCTGATATCAAGGAGCACAAGGACTTCAAAAGACGTGAAAAGAAGGCTTTTGGCATGATTGCCACCAATTTGGATGAAGCCAACTTTTCTCACATCATCTCTTGCAAAGGACCAGCGGAAGCATGGAAGACTCTTTGCAACATTTATGAGAGCAAGAACTTGTCCAACATCCTCTTCACAAGGAGGAAATTCTTCACTTGCAAGATGGAAGAAGGTGAAGACCTCATGGCTCATGTCAATAAGGTAAAGGCTCTTGCAAACCAACTAGCAATTGTTGACAAGCCTTTAGAAGATGGTGATATTGTCATGACCTTGCTCATGAGCCTTTCTGAATCGTACAACTACCTAAGTGTAGCATTAGAGTCCATAAGGATCAAGGAACTCACCATGGACTATGTGACGACAAGACTTGCACATGAAGTGACCAAAAGGAAGGAAAAGAAACATCATAGTGAAGATTCGGCTCTCTTCTCAAGACAAGGCAAAGGTAGCTATTCCTACCAACGTGATAATGTAAGAAGCAATGTTAAAATTTGCTTCATTTGTGGAAAACCAGGTCACTTTGCACGAAATTGCTACAAGGCCAAAAAAGGAGAGAGAGAGAATGCAAACAATGCTCGTGATGAAGTTGGAGGAGATGATTATGCATTCATGACAAGTGAAGGCACTTCCATGGCTGCCATGTCCAAATGGATTGTTGATTCGGGTGCTACCAAGCACATGACTCCATACAAGTGTTCATTTGACACTTATGAGGCATTTCTAGCAAGAAAGGTTTGGTTAGGAGACAATGGCATGGTACAAGCTATTGGAATTGGCTCCATTGTGGTGGAGATTGTTGTGAAGAACCAAACCAAGAGGATCAGATTGAAAGAGGTCCTATATGTGCCAAAGATGAAGAAGAACCTTCTTTCGGTGAGCAAACTTGATTCAAGTGGTTGTAAGGTGCAATTTGATATGAATGGATGCTTTGTGAAGACAATAGAGGGTGATGATGTTTTAAAGGGCTTTAGAAATAATAGCCTCTACTTCATTAATTGTAAAAAGGCCAATGGAGTTGAAGTGGCGGCATTTGCTGATTTTTCACAAGATCAAGATAAGTTTGGCATTTGGCATCGACACCTTAGTCATTTGAATGCCAAAAGAATGAAGGAGCTCCAATCCAAGGTAAGTGGTTTAGATCTTGGTCAATGCTACAACAATGCTACCACACTTGCTTGTGAAGGTTGTATTCAAGGCAAGCAACAAAGGGCTTCATTTCCAAGTGGAGTTGCAACACGTGCAACTAAGTTGTTGGAGATTGTGCATTCGGATGTTTGTGGACCTATGAGGACGCCATCAATAGGAAGAGCAAGGTACTTTGTCACATTCATTGATGATTATTCAAGGAAGGTGTGGATCTTCATCCTTAAAACCAAGAGTGAGTGTTTGTCAAGGTTTATGGAGTTTAAAGCACTTGTGGAGAAACAATGTGAGTGCATTGATAATAACTTTTATATATCTTAAGTCACCTTTGTTAGACATTGTTGATCCTTAAGATCTTATTTATTTCTTTTATTTGATATTTAGAACACATATTATATAAATCTTATAACAAAAAGGATTAGAAAGGGATTTTTAGTGTGAAAGGGGGTAATTAGGCCATCTATGTGAATGAATGGAGATGGATGATAGAAGTTTCTATTCCTATTGGCCAAAAATCATGCCTAATGGGCTTCAAGGAGGCTACCTAAGGATTTATTAGGAATTAGGGTTTTTTTTTGGAGAGGAGTTGAATATAAGAGGCTAGGATCAGCAAGTTTGGTTTTTTGGATATGGTTTTGGTACAAATCTTGCATGATTTGGATTTTTTATGAAAGAGATATAGGCGCTCAAAATTAAGGTGTCAAAATTGTATCTACTGTCACTCTTTTGAGTATGACTCCCGCATACAGAAAGTAATAGAGGATCAGCAATTAAGGTTAAAAAGAACACTTTTTTGGCCACACTTTTCACATATGGCTTGATGAAATGAAGGCTGGGATAAAGGAGATATTGGGAGTTGAAGTCAATGCTTATAAGCTATAGGTAGTAAGTGACCCTACTTAACTAGTGGTTATATTTTGAGCTATATCTTAGACAATTTGATAATTTTTGGCTCAAAATTTTCAAGAGTATAAATTTTTATGTCACAAGACTATGTGCAAAAATTTTGTGACATTAGGGCTTTAGATTTGTGAGATATGAGGAAAATAATACTCAAGTGTCTCTGAGCTAGGATTTTAAGTAATCTACAATTTTAAGATATTAGATGATTGACAATAATTTATAAATGAATTTTTTTAATAATAAAAGCTTAAAAAAATTATATATACTTTTAAAGAAATTTATAGAAATTGAATAGATGGATTGTTATTGGAATCTAAAGCTCCTGAAAGAAATAAGTCTCGCGGGGTGAATAAGGTTTCAGCATGTAGGCAATTTAAATCTATTCTCATGAAACCTACTTAACAAAAGGCTTTATCAATAAAATTTATCTTTTGTAATATCATTATAATATTTTTTTATGGCTACGAAAATCATTTATCGACTCTTTATTGAGATAAATAAGTAATAGTAAAAGTAGAGTATATTATGTTGTAGAAGATATTACCTTAGGTAAGTTGCTAATGGTCAAAGGATTGACTCTTGGCATATAGAAAGGGCATCCTATGGATATAGGATGCGGTCAAAGATAAAGAGTCAAAGTCAAGAGGATAATCCAAAGAATAGGTAAGAGTCATTAGTGCATGGCATAGGAATACCCCCGAGGTCCGCAAGATGCCAACGGATCCTAAGGGACATGTAAGTCAAAGTCAAAGAGTGGAAGTTGACCATTAGGGCAGCAACCACCACCTATAAGTATCGGGTGTTTGGAAGAGAGAGATATCTCATTCCACACTTCTCTTTGTGTGCAACCTTGCTGATTTGTATTCATACTTCATTTTACGCTATGGTGTTTCTTTTTCCAATACTATGTTGATGATTTGATCATCTTAACCAATACCTTAAAGATAATGGATTGGTTAAAGGCTAAATTAGAAAAGGAGTATGAGATGAGTGATTTGGGAGAGCTTCACTATTGTTTAGGAGTGGAATTTGTAAGAGATCATGCTAAGAAGACCATTACAATGAGCCAAAGAAAGTACATTGAAGAAGTGTTGAAACGATTCAACATGGAAGATTGCAAACCCATTGGAACACCATTGGAGGCAAATTTGAAGTTGATGAAGCTTACGGATGAGGAGTTTGCTGAAGTTGAAGGTGAAATGCAAGGTGTTCCATACAAGGCAGCAGTAGGTTTTCTCAAGTATGCAATGGTTGGCACAAGGATGGATCTTGCTTATGCGGTAAGTGTTGTGAGTCAACACATGTCAAAGGCTGGATCAATCCATTGGGCAATCATCAAGAGGATCATGAGGTACTTAAAAGGCACATTAGACTTCAAATTGTGCCTTGGAGGTAATAATACTACTTTGCATGGTTATTGTGATGCGGATTGGGCAGGAGATGCAAATGATAGAAGGTCAACAACGGGATATGTATTCTTTGTTGGAGTGGGAGCAATTTCATGGAATTGTAGGAGACAACCAACAATTGCAAGGTCTACAATGGAGGCGGAGTACATGGCAGCAAGCCATGGAGCAATGGAAGCAATTTGGTTAAGACAAGTTTTGGAGGACATTGGACTTGTGCAATTGGAAGCAACTCCAATGAAGTGTGACAATCAAGGATGCCTTGCTTTTGCAAAGAATCCAAAGTATCATTCAAGAACCAAGCACATTGACATTCAACATCACTTCATACAAGAGAAGATTGAAATGGGAGTGATTGACATGAAGTATTGTCCTACGGAAGATATGCTTGCTGATTTGTTGACAAAGGCATTAGTGAAGGATAGGCATGTCATGTTGACAAAGGCATTAGGTTTGAAAGCCTTTGACAATTAGCAAAGTGGGAGTATTGAGATAAATAAATAATAATAAAAGTAGAATATATTACCTTGTAGAAGATATTACCTTAGGTAAATTACTAATAGTCAAAGGATTGACTCTTGGCATATAGAAAGGGCATCCTACGGATATAGGATGCGGTCAAAAATCAAGAGTCAAAGTCAAGAGGATAAAGGATCTACTAAAGAATATCCAAAGAATAGGTAAGAGTCATTAGTGCATGGCATAGGATACCCTCGAGGTACGCAAGATGCCAACGGATCCTAAGGGACATGTAAGTCAAAGTCAAAGAGTGGAAGTTGACCATTAGGGCAGCAACCACCACCTATAAGTATCGGGTGTTTGGAAGAGAGAGTTATCTCATTCCACACTTCTCTTTGTGTGCAACCTTGCTGATTTGTATTCATACTTACTTGTGTTATACTTATGGTGTTTCTTCAATACTCTTGCCATTAAGTTTCAAATAAATTCTCTATAGCTAGGTATCTAGTGTATTCTTAGATAAAAGATCATGTCACATAATAATATAAAAAGAGCACTTATGATGGCGTCTAATTTAGACTCAAAAGATTTGGTCATATTAATATCTTGACCTCTAATCATTCTAAAAAAATAAAATAAAATAAATCTATAAAAAGATAAGATTATTTTAGAAGAGGATAATGTGTAACTTCTAAAATGCTTTACGACCTTCAAGGAGAGGAATAATCTATTTTTTCACAAGACAGATAAAGTTCCAATATTATAATAAAAAAAAATTAATTTAAAAGAAAATAATCTATAACCTCTAAAGTATTGGTATATCTTTAAAAAGAAAAAAAATCCACTTTCTAATAAAATGGATTCAACTCTAATATTTAAGATGAAGGCAATCTTGACAAATTGTCAAAGATACAAGAATACAAAGCAAGAGATTTGAATTAAAACAAGATTTTAAGAAGAAACCAATAAAAATTTAAATTAATCAGATGAGTATTCAAATATCCAAAAGATGTGTTGTCAAGATTGAAGAACTCTTCAGTATCAACTTCTATATATACTCCTATCTAAGATGCTTCTTGAGCAACTTCTATCAAATTAAGAAGCTTCTTAAGTAGCTTCTACCAATTGGAAAGTTTCTTGAGCAGCTTCTAGTAATTAGAAAGCTTCTCAAACTCCTTCTACTAACTACAAGGCTTCTTGAGCTACTTTCATCAATTAGGAAGCTTTTGAACTAACTTTCATTAATTCAGGAAGCTCTAAAATATTTTAGAAGGTTCTATGAACTTCCAAAGTGTATGTCTTTAATACTATTATTCTAAAGTTTACTGTTATATACTCTGCCTCTATTGTTGACCTTGTAATCATTAGTAGTCTCTTGTAATTCTATAAAATTATTTCCACTTCAATATAGAATACATAAAAAACTATTGATTTTCTATCATTTGTATTTTTTATCCAATCCACATCACAATAACCATGTAAAGCAATATTATCACCTCCAAGATACAATTTGAAGTCCAATGTACCTTTCAAGTACTTCATGATTATCTTGATGGTTGTCCAATGGATCCATCCAACTTTTCATATATATTGACTCACAACATTCAAAATCCATCCTTGTACCAACCATTGCATACATGAATGAGTCTACTATTGCCTTGTATGGAATACCTTATATTTCTACTTCAACTTCAACAAATTCTTCATTCATGAGCTTCATCAACTTCAAATTGATCTCTAAATATATTCTAATAGGCTTGCAATCCTCTATATTGAATCATTTCAATATTCCTTCAATATACTTTTTTTGGCTTATTGTCATGGTCTTTTTAGTATGATCTTTCACAAATTCTATTTCTAAACAATAGTAAAGCTCTTTTAAATCATTTATCTCAATTTTCTTTCCTAACCTTGCCTTCAATCAATCTACCATCTTCAAAATATTGATTAAGATGATTAAATCATCAATATAAAATATAACAATCATAAAAAATTCTATCGATTGCATTACATACATAAAATGATCAATCTCACTCCTTACAAATTTTTCATTTACAAAAAATATGTCAATCCATTGATACCATGTCCTTAGTAATTGCTTGAGTCCATACAAGGATTTTTTTCAACTTATAAATAAGATGTTGCTTGCTTTTTTCAACAAATCCTTCAAGTTGATCTATATAGATGTCTTCTTTCAACTCTCCATTCAAAAAAACCATCTTTACATCTATTTGATGCATTTTCAAATCCATTGCTGCTTCAACTATCACAATGGTTCTAATAGTGGTGAATTTGGCCATGGGAGCAAATATCTCATTGAAATCAATATCAACAACTTGTTAAAAATCTATGGCAATCAATCTTGCCTTATATTTTATAATATTATCTATTATATCCTTTTTGATTCTAAACACCCATTTACAACTAATAGAAGATCAATTTAATAGAAGTTGAGTGAATTCCCATATTTCATTGTCCATAAAAGATTTGTACTCTTCTTTCATGGCCTTTTCTTACTTCATAACATCCATGAACTTTATTGCATGACATAAAATCAATGGATCAGTAAAAAGTGCAACATTAATATATTCTTTACTTACTTGATAAAAAATGTGATTCTTCTATTATTCACTAAGTGGTCTTTTTTTTTCTCAAAGGATAATTTTTTTCATTTGAAAAAAGAAGATTCACCTTATTACACTCCATACTCTCTTTGAACGATGCTAGTTTGCGTGCGTAGAGCAATGAGCGGAGAACGTAGAGTGGTAAACAAAGAACATAGAGCAAAAAAAATAGTGAATTTGGAGGTTTGAAAAATCTGAAATACTAAAAATAAAATAATATTTTAATATACTATTAAGTTTAGTAAAAAACAATCATATGATCAAATAAATTAGAAGTATCTATAACTATAGAAATGGTATTATTAGGTGTCATTGTGAAGCAAAAGTTGACTATTCAAAAGAGAAGATGTTGCAAAATATGAATAAAATAAGAAATATCACAAAGTGTCACAATCTAAAATGATCTTTTATAAGAAGTCCATGTATAAAATTGAAATTTTACAATGGCTTTTTTAGTCTCACTATAATTTCATTACATCAAAAATATTTCTAATACAATGTTTTCAAATGATAATGTACAACCTTAAGATATAGGCTACTTGAGTAATTCAGTCTATAGAATACATTTAATTTCATTGAAACTAAAGCTAAAAGCATGCATGAAGATATCTACTTTAGAATCTAGTCTATAAACTATAATAAAGATGTAGTAGAAATGCTTGGAATTTGTCCATTGTCCTTGCTTGCCAAGAGCCTTGGCAACCATTTTTTTGAAAAAAAGACATGAATAACTAGAGAACTGGCTTATAGTAATCAAATACTGCTCTACTTTAGGAGGGATTCTAGAATCAAAAGTGATAATACATCCAAGTATTGAAGCTAAAATCATGGATACCTTTTGAAGGTGATCTTTGACGGTGAGAGCACAAGCACAATTGTTTGCATATTTTATTGATAATGCTTTTGGATTTTGCCTGATAGTCTTTCTAAATCTTTTCTTTGGATAGTTATCCAAAAACTCGAAAATCATATATTCTGATAGGTTGACTAATAAATTATTGTCATAGAAGAGCATTTTAGAGAATAGCTCCACACATGGTATAAATCGGAAATCCCTATTCTCTAATGAAAGAATCTCCTTTGAACTCAGATTAGTATCAATCTTCATAGGCCATATCTCTAGAACAAGTAGTCTGGACATAACCCACTTATGCCTAGTATCTTTAACACACTTCTTAATGTCATCGTTGTAGAAGAAGAATTGTATTAATTCGAGTTTGTTTTTCTTGTAGTTACTTATCATTTCAATATATATCAAAGTTATAGTGTTATTCCCGTCTTGTACAATTTTTGTCACACTTCTTTTTTGTTATTGCCTGTTGAGTAAAATAAGGCTTTGTAGAAGTCTTTAGAAATCTTACAATGTGCCATTCCTTCTCATCACATGTTGTCTCTTGAATTACTTAGACATGATGTATCCCAAAATTTGAAGCTGGAATTTCTGCATGAATGGATGCATCTTATTGAGGAAGATCAGGTTTGCGCTTCAAGGATTCAAAATTCTTCATCTTCTAAATGGGATTTGTGAGTACAAAATTTTTCTACTCCTGACATGTTGGCAAGTACTTGGTAAAGTGATTTGGGATTGTCAGATCATTGGGCAGTTCTTTGGGCAATTCAAAGATAGAGTTTTTTTTTTTTAGGTCCAATAGTTACTCTTTCTCCATTCAAATACTGGTAGTAAGCTACCACTTGCATAAAGGCACTTATGCAATCATCCACGATTACAACATAGAGGTCATTTTCTTGTTTTTTGGACTATTACAACCACTTATTGTGCATGGTCTTGGCAAGATTGTAGGATGGTATTTTTGCCAACTCAGTGTTTCATAGAGACTGTAATAGAGAGATACATGGACACAAGTATTAAAAAATTATTAAGATAGAATCTAGAGATATTATAATAGAGTAGGGCAGATAAATGAGGATGTACCAATTCTAGAAAATCATTTGATTGGCAATATCAGAAGTACTAGAAGACGAGTCAAAGATCAAGACGTATAAGTCCTTCATCTGTAGTTGCTCTTGATGAGAGCCACCAAGTTTTGATGGCAAAATATCAAGTCTTAGTCTCCGTTGATGTTTTGGCGTCCTTATATTATTTGCAAAGTTGTCAATGTTGATTTTAGAGGTCTATTCAAATGCTAACTTTAGTGTGTTTCTCTAAGAATTGAATCCAATGAAAGAGACATGTCTTTTCTTGATCCTTCATAAAAATAGATATATCACCACTACCATAGATAATACAAACAATATTCTAATTTGCTTGTATACTATCTGCCATGAATCCCTTAAACTTGGGATTTGGAATATTGTGCCTAGCAGCAACAACATTGAGGTTCCTCTAAGAAACCATTTAAGTAATAACATCTTCAGATTATATGTTACAAATAGCAATGGTCATAATACGGTGTCGTATTGTAATTGCTTACAATATGTAAAATCCACTCAAAATGTATAATATGTTTATAGGTTTAGATGTGTGTTAGAATGATTAGTAAAATAAATTAAAGGGAGTTGGTGTAAGAAAATTTATTTTAGATTTTTACTTAATTTGGTTATGGCTTTTAAATTATATAGAATCTAAATATTTAGTATAAAGCCTTGAGAGGCAATTGGGGTCCAAAGAAGAAGAATTAAATTACTAAGAGGCCTATTTGGAAAGATGAAGACAAAGTGAGGATGAATGAAGACAAGGGATGAAGTTCTTCATTTGTATTGGTCAATGGTCATACCCAATAGGCTTTGAGGAGGGTGCCTGCAACAAGAACAAGGATTTTGGCAACTTCAAGGAGGTCATTCAAAAATCAAAGACTAAGGTTAAAAAGCTTGTTTTTTGGGCTACAATTTTGGTGTAAAAATTGAGAGATTTAGGATTTTTATGAGAGAGAAGTAGGCGCTTGAAGTTAGGGTGTACAAATTGTACCTACTATCACTCTTTTGAGGATTGGAGGAGTTGTATGAGAGCTTTTGGAGATCGCAAGGTGCGGCTAGAGAGATGATTTCAAGTTCTACACCTGATGTGGAAGCATTTCTACAATAAGAGTTTTGAAGAAGAAGATATTGGGAGTCAAAAATAGCAGATTGAATTCCAAGACAGTAAGTAGGCTAATTTATTGAAGATAAATTCATAAGTTCACAAAAAATTCCCTTCATTGCAAATATTGGGAAAAGATATGTGCTTGCACTTATCAAATATAAGCACCAATTCATTAAGAGTAAGGGCCTTCTAAGGTGCTCCATTGGGACAAAGTAACAATTAATTGAGGAACTCTTTATTGGCTTCGAGGAACTCCTTGTTAACTTCGAGGACAATAGTGGAATTTGTTGCTACAGGTGTTCTTTCTACATGCTTTCCAAGAAGGCTTCGAATCTTTTCTGAAGAGTCCCAATATTGACTAATTTTAATCGGATGAGCATGTGAATCCAAATAGACACACGCTGTCATATGACGTGGTCTTTTATTTGAGAATACATTGGATATCTGGCTGTGGAGAGTTTATTTGAAACTTGATGGCAAAAATCCAACAAGTGATTTGTCATTAATAAAAAGGACAAATAATACAATAATCTTACAAAAGAGAAGTTATATATATAAACCCTCTTGTATTCAAGTAGGTTTGTACAAAAAGGGTTCAAATTTCTATAAAAACCCTTCAAAACTTTATTCACCTACAAAGACTTATTTCTTACTAAACTTTAGAGTTCAATAACTCTTGTTCTAACAATTCAATTTCTATAAAATTTACTTTAAAGTATAAATAATTCTCTTAAGTTTCACTACAAGAAAGAATCAACCATAAATTCGTTTTTGATCGTCCGATATCTCAAAACCCCTAGCAGGTGCTTAAAATCGAGGCCCAAAGACACCTAAGCACTATTTTCCTTATATCTCACAAACTTAAAAACTTAATGCCACAAAATTTTTGCACATAGTCTTGTGACATAAACATATACACTTCTGAAAATTTTGAGCCAAAAATCTATCAAATTGCATAAGATGTAGCTCAAAATATAACCACTGTGTAAGCAGTGTCATGATGTAACACAACTATTAGGTGAAAGAGTGTGAAAATAGTATATTATAGAAGATCTTAGTTCAAAATATTGTAGCAAATTATCTTAGAAAAATAGATAATAGTAAAAAGGGAGTAAAACTAATGAGTGTTAATGTTGCCTTTTTTACAAATGAGCTTCTATTTATTTTGTAGGGCCATAAGTAAGACAAAACAAAGAAGATTGGGAAATAAAATGATATAGGCATATATAGGAGGGAGTTAAGAAGAGGTTTCAAATAAACTTACCACAAAAATCTTGAAATAGATACCCGGAAAGAACCGGATATTTTGAAATCAGACCCTGAGGCACAAATCTGTGTGCTTATGGCGGATCCGAAAGGCTTTTGCAGATCAGAGATTAGGGTTAGGGAGTGGACTTAAAGGATTTTGTATAGCAGTTGATTTTGAGTGATTTGAAGAAAAAATGACTTTGTAATAGCTTTGCAAAATCAGGGTTGTTTTCAGCAACTTGGGATTTTGTGAAATAAAATAGGGTTGATATTTTAGAAAATTTTAAAAGTTTTGTAGCAAATCTATAGCTAGAAATTTGTGGATTTTTGGATATTGTTGTTGTTAATGTGTGCTATAAATTTGAGCTGAATCTAATGGTTTGGTTGTAATTAAGGTTTAAGTGGGTCAAGGTCTCAGAAATTAAGTTTTGAGGGTCAGTTAGGGTTTTTGAAATCTTGAGCAATTTGCCTGTTGGATTGGAATAATTTTTATTTTTGTGGATAATAGACTTATTTTTCTATACACATGAGTGATTTGAGACTGATTGAATGGTGAAAAAGGGAGAAATCAGCACTAGAAGATCAGCACCAAGGTTGGAGAAGGAGGCCGACCAACACCCAAGAAGTTTTTGGGGTTTTTCTTCTATTTGGTAAGTTTGATTTCCTTCAAATTTGTTGTGCTTGTTTTTGACTGAGAGGTTGAAAGGTATACAAAGTTTTAAGTAAGATCAACGATCTAATCAACAGATATTGAGGTTCTAATTTTCCCTAGGGTTGATTTGAATTGGTTAGAATTTGATTTAAGATTTGATTAGGATTTGGTTTAGGGTTTAGGATTTGCTTATGGTTTGGTTTAGGGTTTAGGATTTAGGATTTGACTTAGGATTTGACTAGGATTTGGCCAGGGTTTGACTTAGGATTTGACTTAGGATTTGATTTAGGTTTTAACTAGGGATTGACTTAAGGTTTGACTTAGGATTTGACTAGGATTTGATCAAGGTTTGACCAGGGTTTGACTTAGGATTTGACTTAGGATTTGATTTAGGTTTTGATCAGGGATTAACTTAGGGTTTGACTTAGGATTGGAGTAGGGTTTGACCAGGATTTGACTCAGGATTTGAACAAGGTTTGACTTAGGATTTGACTTAGGATTTGAACAGGGTTTGATTTAGGGTTTGACTTAGGTTTTGATTAGGATTTGACTAGGATTTGGCTAGGATTTGACTTAAGATTTGACTTAGGATTTGACTTAGGTTTTGACCAAGGTTTGACTTAAGATTTGATTTAGGTTTTGATTAGGGTTTGACCTACGGTTTGAATAAGATATGACTTAGGATTTTAAGATTCTATTTTTATTATTTTCTAAATTTAGTATTTTATATATTATTTTCTATTATAATTAATATATGATTCATTTACTCTTCTTTTATAATTGCTTAAAGATTGGATCAAAATTTGATTAGTATTGTTAAGATTTAATAGAAGTTGTTTAAGATTCTATTACAGTTGTTAGAATCTTATTGTTATGTATTTTCTTTTTATCTTCCACAGCCAGGTGCCCAGAGCATTCTCGAGGAAAATTGCACGTATTACGACAGCGGGTCACTTACTGCTCTTAAGTCTGTAAGCACTGACTTCAACTCCCAATATCTCCTTCACCCTAGCTTGGATTTTATCAAGCTACACATAAAAAATATACTTGTGAAAAAACTCTCTCTAACCCTAATTGCCGATCTTTGATTGCTCTTTGTATGCGTGAGTTATATCCAAAAGAGTGATAGTAGGTCCAAAATTGACACCTTAACTTTGAGCGCCCATAGCTTCTTTATAAAAAGTGAAAATCACACAAAATCTATACCTAAACCAAATCCAAAAATCTAAACCTTATGATCCTAGCCTTTGATGTTCGACTCCCCTCAAAAAACAAATCCTAATTTCTAATAAATCTTTGGCTGCCCCACCACCACACACAATCAACGGCTGGCCCCCTACCATACACAATCGAAACAAGGATGTATACCAATATGGCTAAGCATATGAACACTAGAATAGGCCGCCATCACCAGTTGCCTTTCTACCATGTACAATGGAAACAAGGATGTGTACCAATGTGACTGTGCAGATGAGCACCGGAATGGGTCGTCCTCAGTAGCTGCTCCTGTATTACGCATAATCAAAACATGGATGCAAAAAAAAATCCAACTTTGAAAAAAAAAATTCAAGGCTATGCATACATCGACCAACAATTGTCCCTCCACTGTTCATGCACTGACCATCAATGTGGGCCAAAAGAGAAGTTTGAAAATCAAAAATCGAGATAAAATTTGAAGTACTTCACTCAATCTTATACTTTCTAAGCTTTGACTGTTAGCATCTATTTTGGTTGTCATTGACAACTACCCTACCAGCGTGTTTTACAAATCAATCTCTATGTCAAGGCTCTTTTATCTGATAATCTTGTCATGATTGACTATGCTACAATGAAATCTGGACTCCCTAAATTTTGTACTGCATCATCTTCAATGGTGATTGGATTTCTTTCACTCTCTTCAGCCACACCGCCATCTTCTATTCCACCTTCAACTCCAAGCAATGAGCTTTGCCTCTTTATCATTCTAATTTCATCACCTTGTATGTTTTCCATAAGCTAGACCTTTACCTCAATAACTTAATTCAATTCAATTTTGTTCGGATCTAATCTATTAGCAGAGAAATGGATATAATATTTTAAACCAGATAGTACAAAAAATATCTTATAATGACTACAAGCTAAACTTAAATGTAAATTTGAACTTGTTCATATTTCAAATGACCATATAGATTCTACTTAAATCCATACAAGAATATTATGTATGCATCCTATATTATTGATATTTATAGGATATTTGATAATTATTGGGAACTAATATCCAAAATTATATGTAATATATCATCCACTTGACTCTACATTCAAAATTTCAAATACATGATTCATTATTACATCTTTTTTCACCTCAAATTCAAATACAAAAACATCGACATCAAGCTGTATTAAACTCACATATTATTTAAATTAAAGCAATCATTGTAAACCTCACCTTCATATTCATGTCTTCCATATTGATTTCTTCACTATCCCTATTGATTTCTTCACTATCCCTATTGTTGTCATTACAAGATCTTATCTCTGGTTGTTCTTTGATCTCCTTATTTTCCACAATGATATCAACTTTTGTTTGACTAAAGATACTAACTGCAATTGTTGATATCTCTTCTTCTTCAAATGACAAAATTTTTATTGTACCACCTAAGTCACTCCCTCTAGAGATGTTTTTTCTCTCTTTCAATATCCTAGTTCTCTTTAAAGATTTTATACTACTAAAATATAAACTAAATTTTTGCCTCTTTTTCATACTACACTTATACTTCATAACCTTGCTTCAACATCCAATATGTTATTCTAGCTTCTAAATTTTTTTCTATCTCTCCTATTCAAATATGAGCCTACAAATCACTAATTCCTTCTTTATATCCCTTAACATCTACAATCAACTCTGCTACAAAGGCTGAGTCTAAATAAATCCACATCAACTATTTCCATGCATTGAATTACCACTGATTATATGAAGCTTTCAAAATTATGAGTATATAACCATATCCATCCCAATAATAAGTACGTTGAGTTTCTATCTTGTTCTCATAGAAATTAAAAAAGCGATAATCTTGAAGTTTATTATAGAGGATGTTAGTCTGTTTCATACTATATTTCAACTATTGCTAAATTATTTCTTCTTCTTAAATCTCAGTTGCACTATCAATTATTATGTCACTCTCCATTTTAAAAACAATTTTAATCCTTATATAATTCAATTGTTAACTTGCATACTTCCATTGGTGTTTATGAAATACATTAGTATTATCATTCTATTTTCTAATTGTCCATTATTATCCTTAGCATTCTTTTTCCATTCTCACTTTCACTTCCTATATTTAACTTTTTACAGCCAATTGTACTTCTGCTCAATAATTAATAAACTACTACTACTTCTTAGATACTAACATGATCAACTCCAAGTCACCATTTAATATCATTTCATAGATAAATAGAAGCCTTTGTCATTTGATACCATAATTCCATCATAATTGTTGTAGCTCTACTCTCATATTCACACTCATAAAATTGGTGTGCATCCTTGTTCCAATTGTGTGTGGTAGTAAGGTAGTCATTGACGGTGGCCCATTTGGATACTTACCTGCACAACCAAGTTGATGCACATCATTGTTTTGATTGTGCCTAGTGGAAGGGCAGCCATTGACGGCAGCCCATTCGCGTACTCACCTACAGAGCCAGATTAGTACGCATCGTTGTTTGTTTATGTGTGGTAGAGGGGCATCCATTAATGGCAATCTATTCTGGTGCTCACATGCATAGCCATGTTGGTGCGCATCCTTGTTCTAATTGTGTGTGGTAGTGGGGCAGCCGTTGACGACAGCTTATTTCGGTGCTCACTTACACAATCAGATTGGTGTGCATCTTTATTCCAATTATGCATGGTGGTAGAGAAGCCATTGACAGCGGCCCATTCTGGTGCTCACCTACACAGCTAGGTTGGTATGCATCTTTATTCTGATTGTACACAGTAATAGAGCAACCGTTGACAATGACCCATTCTGGTACTCGTATGTACAACCAAGTTGGTATACATTCTTGTTCCGATTGTATGTGGTAGAGGGACAGTCGTTGACGGAGGCCCATTCTGGTATTCACCTGCACAACCAGGTTTTTACGTATCTTTATTCTAATTGTGCGTGGTAGTAGAACAGTCGTTGACGGTGGCCTATTTCGATACTCATCAGTATAGCCATGTTGGTGCGCATCCTTGTTCTGATTGTGCATGGTGGAGAGGCAGCCATTGATGATTGCCCATTTTGATATTCACTTAATCAATACTAGCGAGGAAAGCACATATAGAATAAAGTCCAATTGAATTGATGATAATGACTTCCACTCAAGCAATTAAAATATCACACTAGAAATAGCTACAAATTACCTTCTACCATCCAAAACTAATATATGACATCCAAATTATCATATGAGTATTAGCAAAGAATGCACAATAAAATACGAAATAAGCATATAAAAATGCTTAACAAAGCTTTGAAATAGACAATCATTGATTATCCTCAGTGATGCATTCTCAGAAAATGGGAGAAGATGCCATTTTGGAGCCAATATTTAGGGACCAGATGGAAAAGCAAATGAATAATCTTGTACTGAAGGAGTCAGTAAATACCAATTCATGTATTGAGAAGTTGCGGTTCTGTCCTAGATCTAAGTTGAAGATCAATATTTACTTATGTCGCATGATTACATTGCTTCATGTGTGGCCATTTCTAAAAAATGATGTCATAAATTTGACTTTGCATTTTGTCTGCAATGGATATATGGAAAGAAACGGTATATTCTATGTTGCTTTGAAGAACGATGAAGGAAAGACATTTGATGTCATTAAGGAGATTATTACATCATGGAGTCTTTTGTGGATCGGTGCTAATATTGCATTTGAAAACCAACTCCTTGATAATGAGGATCTCATAGTCTTTTCAAGAAAAATATTCCTAATTTGAGATGGCAATCACCGCTTACAAGCGTGGTTGCCCATTATAAATCAAAATCATTCTAATGATCCTACTTGGCATTATGTTGTGGAGTGTATTATTTTAGAGGTGAATGGAGATGTTGCATCTTTGTTGACAACATTGCATGAAGTTAATTGGTGTATTTCATTTGTAAATAATTTCATTTCTTGAATTCTAGATTTCTTTTATTCTCATGCATATCTAATATATTCTTCTTTGATTCTCAATTATTGACATACTTCACAAACCTTGTCTCCATTGATGAATTAGCGGCTATTGAATCCAAACAAAAATCAAAGAATTGTACCTGGTATACTTTGATAATTGAAACTCTAAATAGAATTTTGAATTAGGTTTTTCTCTGCACTAATGATATTGAATTTTTTATCTTGGTCTTCATCCCATTGTGACATCAAATATTCTTATCTTTTTTTTCTAATTCTAATAGTACATTCTTATATTCACAATTCATAATTTATAATTGTTATTATGACTCTTCATTCTTTATTGCAGCAAGAACTTGGTGATATTGCAGTAGCTGCTCATAGGCAATTCTATGAAAAGTATGCCAATCCACCAAATTGGATTTCAACAAGTGCTCATGATTTTGTGACCAAGGCTATTGAGAAGGTCAGAATTAATTATAATTTGGAGTTGAAAAAACAACTTCCTATTGCTAATCCTAAGCATATTCTATAATTTCTTAAGGAGGTGAAATTTCACTATGAAAATAATGATGAAAGTTTAGAGATGATTTAAAAAAATCTTTGGATGCTTGCAACATCGGCTATGAAGGTAAAGTGGCTTGAAAGGTGGAATCATTCTCATGCTCTTTATCAGGCTCTCAAGTTCCCAAAACCCTGTTTTAGTGATGTGGACTTCCCGAAGTGGCTTCACAAAGCTATATGGTGGATCCATGTATGTTTTGAATTTATCCATCTCCTTATCTATTTCCATTCATATTTGCTTGATAGTTTTTTATCAACATTTTAATTCTCTCTCGCACACTTTGGAATTTGTAGTTGGCTGTAGAAATCCAAAAATTGTTTGATGGAGCAGTTGCCGATTTTGGAGTGTCAATTGATTATCAACCCGATTGAATAGATCATTTGCCTTCTATCTTAGAGTATGTGGAAAAAATACGTATTATTTTGTGGAATCCTATCTTTTTTCGTAAATTTAAAGTTGAAAAAGGAATTCATAAAAATAATTTTGTTGACAAGCAAGTCAATTTCAAGCCAGCTATGTAGAGGATTCTATACAAATATTTCAAATATGTCCTCTTCTCTACTAAGGCCATTTCCAAATCACCTACATTCTTTGTCAATTATTTAGATAGTGGAAGCAAAGATTGCATGTTCATAGAGGTGATTCTGAAAGCATGGGATCCAGCATACTGGGATAAATGTGGCTTTCCAACATTTTCAATCCAACATTGACCTACTCGATGATGCTTTCCACAAGTAGGACAAGGTGTCATATTATTTCTTTGAATTGAAGGAAAATTAAAAACTACTTGTTTCAATTGATGAAGAGGATTTTATAGTTGGGATTGGTTTTTTTTCCTAAATTGTTGTAGGAATTATAGATAAGATTGTGTCATTGTCATATTGTAATTCCTTACAATATATAAAAAATAATTAAAATATATAATATACTGATAGATTCTAATATGTATTAGAATAGTTAGAAAAAAAAAAAAAAAAAAAGGAGTTAGAATAAGAAACTTTATTTTAGATTTTTACTTAGTTTAATTATGGGATTTAAATTAAATAAGACCTAAATATTTAGTATAAAGTCTTGATAGGCAATTGGAGTCCAAAGAAGAAGAATTAAACTACTAAGAGGCCTATATGGAAGGATGAAGATAAATTGTGGATGAATGAAGACAAGGGGTGATCTTCTTCATTCCTATTGGTCAATGGTCATGCCCAATAGGCTTTGAGGAGGCTGCTCGTAAGGAGAATAAGGATTTTAGCAAATTTAGGGAAGCCATTTGAAAATCAAAGACTAGGGTTAAAAAGCTTGTTTTTTGGACTATAATTTTGGTATAAAAATTGAAAGATATGGAGTTTTAATGATGAAGAAGTAGGCGATTGAAGTTAAGGTATACAAATAGTATCTACTATCACTCTTTTGAGGATTTTAGGAATTATATGAAAGTTTTTGGAGATTGAAAGGTACAACTAGAGAGGTGATTTCAAGCTCTACACTTGATGTAGAAAAATTATTATCTTTGGAGTTTTAAAGAAGAAGATATTAGAAATTAAAAACAGTAGATTGAATTCCAAGGCAGTAAGTAGGCTGTTTTGTTGGTATTGATGGATTTTGCCATATCTTGAGTTTTTAGATAAAATTTTATCTAAAACTTTTCAAAAAGGTGAATCTTTGTGCTAAAAAGCTATACATCAAAGTTTCATAGTATTTGGACATTTGATTTATAAGATATGAAGAATTTAATACACAAGTGTTTGTAAACAAGGGTTTGAAGCTACTATTAGGGTTTTTACAATATCTAAAGATCAGTAAAGAATCGACATTTGAAATTTGTTGTACTAATTTTTAAAAGCACATTAATACTTAATATAAATTTTGAGTGGATTTGGACAATTAGATTAAGAGTTGTAGATTATTGAAGTTTATAAAATATTCCCCCCTATGGATGAATGACGGTTTAGAATATTTTATTATAGTTTGAATATTTTTGTAAAATAAGACTTATATATTGGATGTAATAGCCCTAAAAGAAAAACCTTTATAAAAATTTGAGGGTTTTATTATTTTGGACTATGGTTGAATATTTAATTACAACCAGAAGCCCAACACTTCCTTGAGGCAAATTTTCTCTACCACAACACCGTCTGATTCACTTGTCTACAATTTATACACCACAATCCAAAGATAAGAATTTTTGATTCATGATATCTAGACTCTATAGTTGGAGTTTGATTTTTGACAAGGCAAGATATTTGTTCATTAATGGCTTTTGTAATATTCATCATCTCATTTTTGAACACTTCATTGACTTGCCGTACTTTACTTTTAAATTCTTCCAATCTAGTATCATGAAAGGTTTTAGGTTGAGCTTGATCATGTGGAAGTTGTATAGCTAAAAGTATTGGATTGCTAATTGGCAGAGGAAATATAAAAGATTGTGAGTAGTTTAAAGGTAGAGGTTGATGGAATTCTATAGATTGATGTTGTGAAGGTATAAAGGTGGATATTGATTCTTTTATCCTTCTAAGCATACAATCATTTTTTTTTATCAATAACTTCCACTTTCAAAGAAACTTGAATGGCTCCTTCTAAATCTTTAGGTCTTTTGTTTAAGATATCCCAAATTATAGAAGGCATGGCAAAACCTTGGATAAAGTAGTACTTTATAGTGTCCTCGTTTAATAGATTACCAACATATTGAGTACATACTATCTGGAATTGCCTCATATAAGAGGTAATATCTTCTCAAGGACCTTGTCTAATATTTGTCAAGGCTGAAAGGACTTGTTGTTGGCCAATCACAGGCCTATATTGATGAAAGAATACTACTAGGAGTTGTTTCCATTTGGTGAATGTCTCCTTTACATAAGATCTATATCAAGCATATGTGGAATCTATCAAGGTTGTTGGAAACCATATTAAATAATAATTATGATTGATTATTAAATTGGTGATAAGTACCTCTACAAACTTTTCTATATAGGCTGCTAGATTTTTATTGATAGATCTGCTAAATCTTGGAAGGTTAAGTAGAATTGATGCCCCTTGTAATCTTGAAGGTACTACAATTGGTAATCCCCTAGATAACATCATTAGATTGATTTGGATATTGGTTTGGAAGTTGTGGTTTTCTTTATTGGCTACATTAGCACTTGGAGTTGGAATTAGTAAAGGCTCTACTTGAGGCTCTAAAGGCTGTCTTCTTCCATACTCCATCCCAATAGAAGCTTGTGACATCTTATCGCAAATTTCTTCTAATACTTGGTTTTCTAAAACTATAGGTTCAATATGTATTTCAGGTTGTAAAACACGTCCAGATCACAAAATAAGGCTAATAAGAGGATGAACTACCTTAGACTTAATTGTAGGTAGCATACAACTAAGTATATGATTTTTATATAATTCTTTTATAAAAAAAAGACCTAATAGGTGGTTTAAAGTAAAACAAATAGACTTAAAATTATTTTTATTTTTATTTTGTGAATTAACATAAAATCTTTTCTCATCTTATCTATTTATCAAGCAGGTGGTTAATTATACACCAAGATGAATTAAAGTAAAAGATACAAGATGTCATACACTTAGAACAAGCTATATCCATAATCCATCTTGCCATGGCAGCCATAGAGGTTCCATTTATTGCCTTGAATGTATAATCTTGTCTTCCAAACTCATCTTATATAATATTTGTATTCTCCTTCTCTATCTTTTTATTTTTGTCATAATTTTGAGAAAAATGTTCTACTTTGCTATAAATGAAGCAAGTTTTGATATTACCTCATTAGTTTGAATAGTTGTCCTTGCATTGATGTAAGTAAAGTGTTGAATCTTCATTTTGAGGCTCTTTTTTTTCCTTCTTGGTCACTTTATGGACAAGTTTGTTGTCACATAATCCATTGTAAGTTCCTTTAACTTGATAGATTCCAAAGCCACAATCAAATAGTTGTAGGATTTTGATAAGTTTATAAATAGAATCATGACAACATCTATATCTTCTAAAAACTTGTTTACAATTTTAAGCTAATTTATAAATGCCTTCACTTTATTGATGTATGCCATGAGGTCTTCACTTTCTTCTATCTTGCAAATAAAGAACTTTTTCCTTCTATAGATAATATTGGATAAGTTTTTGCTATCATAGATATTAAAAAGAGTTTTTTATATTTCTATTGGTCCTTTATAAGAGATAATATGGAAGAAGTTGGCTTCATCAATATTAGTTGCAATCAATTCAAAAGCCTTTTTTTATGATACTTATATTTTTTTTTCCTTCATATCAATATTCATATTTAAAGATTCTTCACTTTCATCTACAATATCCTAAAGATCTAAAAAAGTCAATAAAAGTTTCATTTTTATCTTTCAATGGTAGAAATTTTTACTTTAAACTTTTCAATTGCTCTCAAGCCTTCACTTTTATTTAAAGCCATATCTAAGGGAGAAATGTATCAAAAAAAATCAATAGAAGTAGTTCTAAAGCTCTCAAAATTAATTAAAAGATATTATTGCCTTATAATCTTAAAATACCTTCTTTATAAATAAACTAATATTTTCATTCTTAGAACACTTTCAACTTTATTTTTAGGACTTTTCATATGTCTTATCAACTATGTGAACATTTCAAAGTAGATTTGTTACTCTTATATCACTTTTATACTTATAAATCATCTCTAAGCACCATAAGTGGTCTTATAAGCATCTTAAGCTCCTTTAATATATGAAACTACAAAGTTAGTCCACCAAATCTATTTAAAAATAAAACTTTGAAAGTTTGTCCCCCAGATCTAATTCAACAAGATAATATAACACTAGTATTTTATAACATCACTTTAAAGTGTAAATGAAATTTCAATTCCAAAATATACTTAATAAAAATTTAAAAAAAAAATAAAAAAAATAAATAAATAAATCTAGATTTAGATCTAAATCAAAAAGTTAGGAGTTTTTAAACTTTAGTATTGACAACAACAACATGATCCATTCCACATAACAACAAAGATTTCATAGAACTTCAAAACTCACAAAGAAATATGATTGGGTCCATAATCTATTGAAAAAAAGAAGTTAGAAGCCATAACATTTAGCATCAATAAGGTTGCATAAAAAGAGAAGTGTAAAGTAAGATATCTTTCATTTCCAATATTTATTATTTATAGATAGTGGTTGTTATCTTAATAGATAATTTCCATCTTTTATTTTTTATATTTATTGAAGGATATATTAAATATATTTTTTGACATCTTATCTTCTATAAGAATATATCTTTAATATATCGAATATATCCATTGGATACTTTGATATCTCATCTACCTCAAATATATCTTATGGCATATACTTTATATTCTTATCTATTCTTTGGATATTCCCTAGTAGATCTTTTATCATTTTAATCTTATCTCTTGGTCCTTAAATTCATCCCTTATTTGTAAGATGGCCTTTCCACTTATCAAGAGATAATCCTATGACCATTAATAATTTTTCTAAGATAATATCTTTTATTTGATAATTTATTCTACTTTTGCTATTATCTATTTATCTCAACATCCACTGGTACTTGCCTTTGTATATTATTGAAGCTTATCGCAATGCTTGTATCAATGGCCAACCTCACAATGGTAGTTGTGCCACACTTCCATAGTATTGAATCAAACAAATCAGACATCAAAACCAAAACAAGAAACAACAAAAGGGAAATAAAAAATATGTGAAGAGCAAACAAGAAGCAGCAAACAAACACAAATCAAGAAAAGAAATTACACACCTTTTCAAAATTGAAGAAGCAATGTGAAAACTCTGAGAAAGCTCTCCAATAATACAACATCCAAAAAGGAGATTGGAACCCTAAATCATTCATATATATCTGTTCAAAATAGATGAATTTCTTCTATGGATGAAATGTAATTCAAGGATGAAGACTAGTGTTCTAGTGGGAGTATTGGAAGAAGTATTCAGTATAATATACTAATCTCCAGTATAGAATACTATCTACTAATTGTGACCTTACACCAAGAGTTGTGACTCTTGGTATCACTCTTGTACAGGCAATATAATGTGTAACATTGATCATATTAAATAATAAGATGTTTCCAACAGGGGTGGGATGGGGGTATTTCTGGCAAAAGAGAGACTGGACACAGCATCATCCTTCAGTTCAATATGAAGAAAAAGGGAACCAGATTAGTCCCTACTAGTGAGTAGCGTCCTCTCTGCTCTCAAGAGACACCCTCCAGGTGCAGTGAAACTTGCGACCGCCTCACTACAGCTGAAATCTGTACGGCAATCTTGACCAAACTAATATTAGAAATGGCGCTCCGTAGGTGCTTCTGTAGGAGATTGACGCCTGGAGACGGCATGAGCCACTTTCGTCGGTCGTCACGTGATGTTCTTCACGTCCCTCAGATTCGTGCAACTTGTCAGGCTTTGCCTGGACCTGACGGCAGGTGAATAACACGAGATAAAGGCACCCCATGTCATAAAGTCATCAAAGAGAAACCGCGCCACTGTTGTGACGACGAAGGTAGTGAAGCCAGATGCTGGCTTCTTGACGCACAGCGCTCCCACCGCTTGCTGCAAAATATCCTTACAAATACAAATTTTATGCTTGTCAATTCTTGCAGTCGGTGCTGACTCATGTGTACCCGATTTTAAACTGGGCGTCGAGTCTTCAAGGAATTTGAAAGCCAGAGCATGACTTGAAGAGTAACTCGCCTTGCTTCGAAGTACCCAATGAGGAGAGGGAACTCCCTGAACACGAGCATCCCATTCACAATTGAAAATAGAACCAATTCCTTCCATAACTTATCCTTGACCTCATGCCTCTTCCAGTCGATAGACTCTGAAGACATCATCAACCCACAATCAGTGCGAAGAAAGTGCTGAGAAATCAGCCTCGTCCTGTTTGAAAACTTCGATGCTCTTCGGTGCAAGTATTGCCTCAATCAGTGAAGACAATGGAGATGTAATGGACAAAGTAACAAAGTAGCAGTAGTTGTGGGTAAGAAATATTGAAGGTAGAAATAGAGAAGAAGACTGCAGGAAATTGATTTGAATTTTTTTCATATTTCACTACTTTCATATTTCATAATTTCATATGATACAATACACATATAAATTACTACTCTTTCTTTTTTTTTTCTTTTTGCATCTGTAGTGGTACTTGTATTTTTTATTTCAAGAAAATAAATTAAGTATTAAATTATTAAAAGAACACACTAAAACATTTTTTTTTCTTTTATTCATTATTTTCTGAAAAAAATAATTTAGAATCAATCACTAAAATGTCTGCAATTTCAATCATCATGTATTTTAAGAGACACTTGTAATGTTCACTCATCATTAGGTCTAGAAAAAAATAACATTATTTTATACATTGGCCGCTTTCCGACAGGAAAGTGGAAAGATTCAGGAGCATAAGATTAAGTGTAAGATAGTGGAGGATCGTGTAGTGTGGGTTCCAAGTGCATCTTCATTCAAGCATCGTGAGGCTCAAAACCCAGATGAAACTGAAGCCAAACAATGACAGCCTTAGTGTGAGAGAGAGAGCGAGAGAGAGTGTGACTGCGAGTGAACGCCAGAGAGTGTTGCAGTAAGAAACAAGAGCGACGTGGTCCCATTTAGTTACCAAGGATGGAATCTCCACAGCCATGGTACATGCATTCGTCGAAGTACTTGCTCGATTAGACCATTTCCTTGATTGCAGTTGTCTGGGGAACGGATGCAAACTCGGAAATAATTGGTAAGCACACTGGTGACCAATACTGCGACTTTCCTTGAAAATGGGAGTCTAGAAATCTTACTGAAACTGGACTTGGTTTGACAAAGAAACTGTGCACTTGATGACTTAATTGCAGAATGCGTTGCTGCATGGCTAGTAGCTTCGAAGATGAGATCTATTGACTGCTTAAACTGCTGTTAACCACTGCTTAATGTCACTTATGCCACAGTTACCACCGGTGGAAATGGAGCAGCTGTCCTGTAGAGGTGACCCCGTGTAAAAAAAAAAAACAAAAAATCAAAAACAAAACAAAATAGCCTTCCACCTTGAAATGTGTACTCGAGGTTCATTCAAAGCTGGACGTGTATTATTCGGCGCTTTCTTGTTCCAGAGCATCATGCCATGAAGGTAGTTTTCGCTGCGTAACAGAAGGTCGCCTATGCCGGATAAGTGCTGGCGATCCTATGAGAACGGTAACTTCTGAACAGAAGAGTCATTTGAAAGAAAAGGGCAAATGACAATGTGTTATCTAGAGCTTCGCTGCCGAAAGGTCGTTTGAGGCATTTGCCCATTATGCGGCAGGTACATGCAAGTTGTCAAGGTCGTTCTGACTTGAGAATCTAGGAATGCATGCCTTTGGAATCTAGTTATTACACAAAGTTGAAATTATAAATTTCCTTTTGCGGCAAATGATATTTTCATTCTTCTTGCATCCGAGTAATCTCTGTACGGAGAAATTCTGAAATACATTAAGCCACAGAATACGACGCTGAGATGGCTACAAATGTTTGTAAATTTCTGGACAATTGGGTCCTTGGAATTGAACCCATGACGAAAAGAAATTTTTCCTAGCTAAGACAAATGTGCTATAGAAGCTGAGAAAGTATCGCCCGGCAACCTGTGGTTGTTGTAGATACCTTCAAAAGCATCCGCTTTAGCAGGAATTTTGATCAGATTCTTGAGGAACAAGTTTGCAACTGGTGGTCATGGTGGGGGATCCATTGCACAATCACAACAGTCTTGATTCCTCGTGAGCGTCACGTGAATCAGCAGCACACGCATGGCTTGCTTAGGTATGTACGCATTCTGTGAATAGCATTTTGTCCTCTCAGACGCTCTTAGTGATGCTCAGTGGGCATAATCTCTGTCGGAACAATATCTTCCGAAGATACATTTGTGCAGATCTCCTGACGTCGTGTTGGCTTGCTTCAGACCAGTCTTCCAAGCCGTCAAATATGACATTATTTGCATCGATCATCAACAACTGGTTCCGATCCCGGAACTCCACATGAAATTTGCGAATGTGCGCCACAGAATAGCACGTGCTATGAGAGCATCGAGAAAGTCATGTGTCCCACAAGAGAAACCAATTATCAAGCTGGACTTGGCAGGTCAGAGTGTAGACTCGTAAATGAACCATTTGACATGGTAGATGCTGGACTGTCCAGCGATTCATCTTTTCAGATGCGCCTGAGCTTTGAAGTAAACATACACTGATTGAATTCTGCGAAGATAACTGGCTAAACACAAGGTCCTCCGATTGTTCAGCGAAACAATTTAGGGTTAGAATGCCGAGCCTCACGATCTTTTCCATCAGGAAAAATTTCCTAGTAAGAGTTACCTGAAACGTCAGTGTTTAATGAGCACTGGCATTCAGACGATAGTGCCTTGCAGTGGAAAATGTGAACTGTGTCTTGATTGGGAAAGAGTGACGAAATAAAATGACTGAAGAAGGCCTTTTAGAAATTTCTCGCCGAAAAGTGCATTACACATGACTTTAACAAGATTAATGTGAATTTAAATCATGAGTTGATTGCAGGAAGTACGGATTGCCTGGATAGCGAATGCAGGCCGAATCGAAACGCCCCACGTGCAATTTGTGCAAACGGCTCTTGAGTTCTGAATGTTACAACTAGTTTGCACGAGAAGTTCAAGAAGCAATTAGCAGTGAGAGTTGTGACCTAGATGTTGCTTCGTCGCATGCGCAAAGGCGCTCGCAGGAATCACACATTCTAATTTGACTCGCAAGATAACGTGAGTTATATGGTAACCGATCGAGGAGTGACATCACAAAGCGGTGCAACTAGTTACAAATTCCAGTGATTCCATTGACAAGCAATCAAACATGCCATGCGACAACTTCTTCTTCTGTCACACCCAGATTTCCGACAACAGCTCGGAAAGCTCTAGATGCTGATCCGCTCTTTGGTGTCCCACCTGCGCCGATCTAGTTAGGTACGCATCTGAAAATAAACGCAGAGTGGCGGCTCTTATCACGAGGTGGAATTCCTCATCGGCTAAAATTGTGGAGGCCCCTGCCATGAGATCGGCATGTACCCGCATCCATCTGAGCTGATTTCAGTACGCCTCTATTAGCCTGCCTCGATGACTCCGACGTCACGGGTTTAAAAAACAAAAAAAACAAAAAAACAAAACATAAAAAGAATCTCTCGGTTGGACGTCCTCGTCATCGATGTTGAGTTTGCTGGACTATCGTCATCAATGCCCGATTCATACGCAGAACGAGATTGCAAACGGATTCTCAATCACCTAAATTTCTCAGAAAGGGCTGGATTTGGGAAAGATCAAAATTGGAGAGGCTGCAGCATGGGAATGCGAGTTGATCACCGGAGACGCAGCTTCGAAGGTGGGGACACAGACCCATTCACGACACCAGGAATTGCGAAGTTTACCATGAGCGTGTCCGGATCACAAGCTGAGGGATCGAGGAATGAGCTTAGGGTGGGGGGAGGGGATCAGATGCGACCCACTGGAGGACGTCGATGCTGGATGAACCCTCCACATGACAAGCAACATGCGCCCTTGTGGTGGTCGAGAAGTAGCCGCAAGCCCTGCACCTGCATGCACAGTGCCCCCGTTTGCTTTCCCCTCACTCCACCAGCTGATCCTCCTCCTCCTCGTCCTCCTGCTTCCTCCGCTGATGGCAGTGGTGGCACCCTGGACTTCCAGCAGCAGGATCAGCAGCAGCAGCACCACCAGCCAGGACAGGACGACGACGAGCAGCAGCAAAAGCTCGCTCCCGTCCCCTCTCCTCCTTTTCGTCACCCCTCCGTCCGTCCCCCTTTCTGTTCGTCCCTCGTCCGTCCGTTCGTCCGTCCCTGCTGTTCTATGCTGTTCTGTTTTGATGCAAAGGGTAAAAAGAAATGGTTCCATTCCAACTCTTGTTAAAGGTTACATTCTCTGATTACATCTCAAAAATATATCATGAAAATAAAAAGAAAAAAGAAAAAATTAAATAAATGGTAATTTATTATGTTGAAAGTAAATTCTTATCATGAAAATATGTTGCAGCAAATGACAAACAAGATTATAATTTAAAGCCCTTTTATTTTTAAATAGTATTTAATAATAATTCATTTTTTTATAATTTGAAATATATTCTCTCTAATTTTTTAAAATTTTAAAATAAAAAATAAAGCTAAATTTAATAACATAATAATAAAATTTAAAAAATATGTTGTATAATAAAATTTTAAATTATTCTATAGTTATATAACATTACTTAAAATTAATACTCATATTAAATTAGGCCATATTTATATTTATATATATATTTATTATTTATTATTTATTTTATTTATTCTTACTAATTTCTATTTATTTGAATAGAATAGGTATTCACTATATTTTTTTTTCTTCTAAAAATAAATTTCACAAAGAATGATCAATTTTCTATATTACATCTATATTTTTTTTTTACTTTCTTCTTTTTTTTAATAATATGTAGATATATTATTTTTTGAGTTTTGTCTAAATTCATGTTCTTAATAATTTAGCAAGACTAACTTTTACAATATTTGTTGAGTCATATACTTTAGAAGTTTACAAAATCTTATAGAATATTCAAGAGATTTTTTACTTAATAAAAGTAGCTTGAGAAGCTTTATAGTTAATGGAAGGAGCTCAAGAAGCTTCCAAGTTGGTAAAAGCTACTTAAAAAGTTTCTTAGTTTGATGGAAGTTATTCAAGAAGCTTCTTAGATAGGAATATAAAGCTTCTTGGAATTGAGGCTAAAGAATTCTTTAGTCTCAACAATACATCTTTTGGAATTCTAGCTCACCTTTCTTGATATTGTTTGTATATTCATCTAGATAATTTAAGTCTTTATTGATTTTTTTTAAAAATTTCTTTCTATTTCAAGTTTTTTCTTTTGTATTCTTATATCCTTAACAATTTGTCAAGATTGACCTCATCTTAAATATCAAAGTTGGATCCTTCTTATTAGAAATTATATTACTTTTATTCTTGAAAGTATACTAGTATTTTAGAGGTTATGGATTACCTTCCTTTAAATTGATATTTTCTACATCATAATACTGGACTTGTATTCTTCTTATAAGAGAAAGGTTTATTCCTCTCTTTGAAGGTCTTAAAGCATTTTAGAGATTGCAGATTATCCTCTTTGAAAATAATATTATTTTTTATTTTTATTTTTATTTTTTCTTTCTTTCTTAAAATGGCTGAAAGTCAAGACATTAGTATGACTAAATCCTATGAATCCAAATTAAATGACATCATAAGTATTCTTATTATTTTATCTACTAGGATTATCAAGATTGAAGGAGATATTATAAAATTTTATAACAATGTAACATCTAGAGTACCATAAGCTAGATTGCACCTACCTTCAACTTCTATACTTGAAGATATATTATTATTTATACTATACCTGTTAAAGACATACACTTTAGAGGTTTATAGAACCTTCTAGAATATTCTAAAATTTCATAAATTAGATGCCATTATAAGTATTCTTACTATATTATTTGATAGGACTGCGGAGATTGAAGGAGTTACAAAACTTCATAACGACGTTTTCGTATGGTGTGAACTTCTATCGTATGGTGTCAAAATACACTAGATACCTAGTTGTAGAGAGTCTATCTGTAACTTATTGGCCAAGCTCTAATAAATTATTTGTCGTTAATAAGAAAGAAAAATATACACAATAATATAGATATATGTATTGTATTGATAAAATCTCTTATTTATAAGTAGGTTTGTACATAGGATTTTTCTATGACATGTAGAAAATCCATAGGAACCTTTTAAAGACTCATCTATATATTAAAAACTTATCATGGCTCTATATATTCATCTTTTATACTTCTATGAAGTCTTGGCTTCCAAAAACCCTTTCAATGTAAACAAAAGTCTAAATTTACAAAAAAATCCCTTCAAAATTTTTTTTTTCCGCAAAGGATGTTTTTCTTCTTAAACTTTCGAAATTCATATATTTTGATCCACCTATTTAGTCCTCTTTAAACTCATAGACATAGTAGATTTTATTCTTAAGTTTTATTATAAAAAAAATCAACTACAAATTTGCTTCTGATCGTCCGATATTTCAAAATCCATGGCAGGTACTTAAAACCCTAGCTCAGAGATACCTGAGTACTATTTTCCTTATATCTCACAAATCCAAAATCCTAATACCAAATTTTTTTTGTATATAATCTTGTGATATAAACATATACACTCTTGAGAATTTTGAGCCAAAAAACTATGAAATTGCCTAAGATATAGCTCAAAATATAACCACTAGTTAAGTGGGGTCACTTACTGCCCTTAGCTTGTAAGCACTGACTTCAACTCTCAATATCTCCTTCACCTCAGCTTGGATTTTATCAAGCTACATATAAAAAGTATAGCCAAAAAATTGTTCTTTCCAACCCTAATAGCTGATTGTCTATTGCTCTCTATATGTGCAGGTTATGTTTAAAAGAGTGACAGTAGATAGAATTTTGACACCCTAACTTTGAACACCTATAACTCTTTTATATAAAGTCCAAATATGTAAGATTTGCACCAAAACCATATCCAAAAATCCAAACTTGCTGATCTTAGCCTCTGATACTTGACTCCACTCGAAAGACAAGCTCTAATCTCTAATAAGGCCTCGGACAGCCTCCTTGAAGTCCATTGGGCATGATTTTTGGCCAATTAGAATAGAGATTTCTATCATCCACCTCTATCCATCCACATGGCCCAACTACCCTTTTTATACTAAAAACCCTTTTTCAATCCTTCTTTTTATAAGATTTACATACTTTGTGCTTTAAGTACCAAATAAAAGAAATAAACTAAGATTTTAAGGATCACCAATGTCTAACAAATGTGACTCAAAATATATAAAAGTTACTATGAATGTAAAATCAACCTCAAAATCACTATCAAAAAAAAATAAGGTTGTATAAATCTTAATAATAATCTTTTTAGATAGATTCTTTCTAAACTAACAACCTAACCACATCTTATAACCAATAAAAGTCCAGTGATATGACTCTCATTTAACTATGTATTAAATTATATATATATATATATAATATTTTCACATGGTAGCCAAATCAAAATATGACAACGTGTGAGGATAAAATTCACTTGTCAACCCAAAGTATAAGGCGGCCTCAATTAAGCATTGCTTATAAATTGTAGTGTGAAGTATAAAGAGCAATAAATAACAATAAAGGAGAAGAACACCACAATACAAGTAAAATATGTACAATTGAATAATTGCACACTACAAAACTAATCATAGTATGTTTATTATATTTTCACCTAGTAAAAAATAAAAATAAAAAATAAAAAATATATTTTTAAGTAGATGATTCTTTTATCTTTCTAATGATATAAAAAACATTTTATTTTAGCATCTACTAAATACATCTTCATCTAATTATTATAATTTTGGCAATTTTTTATGTATTCTTTTATCCTAAAATAACTAGTGAGTCAATTTGATGATTTACACATGGCAACCATCTAGTAAAATTTGTAAGAAAGAAGAATTTAGAACCATCCTCTCAAAAATGCTATTGAATTTAAAAAAAAAAAAAAAAAAAAAAAAAAAAAATCTTTTTAGAGAAGTTTTTAACAACTATCTAAAATAAAAATGAGTAAGTTGTTACTAATTTAAAGGAACTAAAATAAATTTTGTTCCATAAAACTAAACAAAGAAGATAGAGAAAATTAAATCTAATCTAAAAACTAATGATTATAGAGAAAGAAATTAGAGCTAAAAGATAAAAAATAGAAAATAAAAGATAATATTTTTAAATTCTTTCTGAACATGAGAGGATTTTAATATTAACCTTCTAAGGCCTATATATCCTTTAGGTGTCAAGGTTGGTCTTTTTATGCACTAACACTGGCTCATTGGAATAGCTCATTTTTTCAACCAGATTCAAATCCGAGATACTCTATTAACAACCTTTCTTGTGACCAACACTTCTACTTCCCTTGGATGTTTACCAAGTACAAGTTATAAATTCTAATACTTTATTATTTATTATTTTTTTATTTTTTTTTAACACTCAAAAAATATGAGGGTCTAATTAAAATACCTTCTTCACTTACTTGGAATGTACTTGATTGCATTATGAAGGAAACTAAATTTTGAGAGAAAAAAAGACTAATAACTAAATCTGTTGCTTCTCTTGAATTCTAATGTTTATCTTCTTGACTTCATTAAGTTTTGATGTCTTCAGTTTTTTCTTAGGCCTTGAATAAAAATAAACATAAAGATGAGGTGTTTTCTTTTGGTGTGTAATAAAAATCACGCTCTATATTCTTTATATCTATTCTCAGAAGTTCTAGTAGAAAAATCTTCTTTGTTTAGTGTTTGTAACTAAACTGAATTGTTTGAAAAGACTTCTATAACTAAATAAAGGTCTAATCATAAAGCATCAAATTTTCCTAGGAAATCTAATCTTCTAGCATCTTGTAAAAGGACCAACATGCCAGTCTTAAATATTCTAATCTTATGTTGTTTGTCAAAGGCAATTTTCCTTCTTCTTTGTATTATCTTTGTGTGTTCTGTATACCAATCATTTGATATTTGTAGATAGTTGGCCACGTCATTTCTAATTGTAAGATCACTAGAAGCTTCTTTAAATTATAAAGGTAGAATAAGGTCATTTTTTTCTATTAATTTATCTAATACATAAACTTAAGTGCTATCAAAGTTTAATCCAAAAATATCTTTATAATTAATATCATCCACTAGGATTGCTAAATCTTTTTTTTCTTCATGCTTTAGTTTTAAGGCAAAACCATCTATAAAATTAACACTTATGACCTCATCCCCACTTGAAATAGGATGTGTTTTCAACCATTAAGTGAATTCTCCATCATCTTTCCAATCATACAGTCCAGGGCCCATACATCATAATAGAGTTGATTAGACCATACTTGAGTGAATCCCCTTACTTGCTACTAAATCAGCAAATCTAACCTTCTTTCTACATTCTTTCTGTGATTAGGAATTCAAAATCTCATCTTCTGAAGAGTAAAATGAGGTTTGGGCTAAAGACAATCTTTGAGATTGAATTAGGATTTTAGTCAGGTTTTTTGGTGGTTTATAGATGATATGGGGCTTTTTACCTCTCTAATCAATTTATATATTAGATGCCCTTAACTAAGGTCTACCTAAAAGTAATGGATATGAATTTTTGCTAGGATGCATATGAATCACATGAAAAATGAGAAAAGACTCTTCACCTCTTGTCATCATTCTACAACCACTAATTTATCCTAAAGATGTAACTTGGCTTTGATCAACTATATTAATCACAAATGGAGAGGGACCAGTGATACTAAGTCTTAATATTTCCATAGTTCTTATTGGCATAATATTCAAACCACTATCCCTATCCACAATAGTATAAGATATGATTTTATCCACTATAGACACCTCTAATTCAATTACCTTCACTTCTTGTGTTATTTGAATTATTCTAATATGAGATGGGATTTTTGGTTTAGATCGTTGTCATCTTTTAATATGAAGGCTTGTTTTAAAGTTCCTTTTTATTAGAGGAGAAACTTCTAATAATTGAGTAATTGTGATATCTGTCTTAATTTTTTTTAAATCTTCCCATAAATCATATGGCTTGACTTGATTCTTGTCTTTAAATTGAGTTGAAGGATTAAATTCAAAATTGACAATTCTAGGCCCTTTCTACTATTCTTTAGGAAGAAATTCCTCTATTTGGATATTTTCCTTCAAGTTTCTTGGCAATCTACTTGATTTCGGTTCAAAGACTTGAGATACTTCTTTTGAATATCTTATACTAGCCATTGCCTCCCTTGTAGCTTCATTTAACTCTGAAAAGTGAGGAGAATCTTTTAAACTATTTTCACTATCAATTGAAGTAGGAAGGGAAAGACTAGTATATCGAGACCTTGTTATAACTGCCAAGGCTGGTATATTAGAGAGTTTTTTAGCCCTCTCATGAATCTCTTCATGTGAAATTTAGTTGGTTTGAAAAGATAAAGGTTGATCCTTGATAGATTGAAAGCTTTGTTTTTCATTTAGTATTTCTACATATCTCGCATCTTGTGAGTCTTGGCCATCATATTGTTTGCTATATTGAGATTGACCAATATTTAGAGGGATGAATCCTTACTTAGTATTTAAATCTAAAGGATGATGTTGATTTTGATGATTATTGTTATAATCATAGAATAGATTTGGAGGTTTTAAAATATTATCTGAACTAGGATTTCTTGCCCCATTCAATTGATCTTGGGCTTGTTGATGATAATTCCCTTGTAAGAATTTCAAAGGGACTACCATATTGATTTACTTACAAACCTCTGTAGGATGGATTCTCCGACAATTTCCACATATTATTTTGTTTTCTATCCAATAGTTACCAAGTAGATGCCTTTTACCACAAAGGTGATGCGCTTCTTGCCATTGTTGTGATTGATTTTTAAAACTCTGATTAGAATTTTTACAATTTTCTAGACGAATGTTAAGCCTTGAATTTCTTTGATTTTTATGAGGTGTAATATAGGATTGTTTCCGGCTAAGATTATATTAATAATTTCACAAGTTTGAACAAAATTGGATAGTGTATCACAGACATACTTAAGCCACTACTACAACTTTTGGTAGTCTTTTAAAACCTTCTAGAATCTTCCTCAAACTTCCAAGACCTCTCATAGACTTTTTAGAGTCTTCCAAAATCTTCTTCAAATTTCTAGAATATTCTAAAATATTGTTAGAAGATCCAATAGGACATAAGGCCTCATAGTATTAATAAGAAGCAAGACTAAGGAGCACCTCACTCTTGCCAATACAAGTCTTGGAGCAATCCAGAGTGTTGCGTTGTTCTTGATATTAATCTAGTTTCTTATTCTTGATCTAATTCTTGTTCTTGTCTATCTAGTTCTTTGTTTTGTGAAATTATTCTGGTTTTGATTTCTTCTCTTTGGTTCTTGGCTAACCTGCTATCTTGCATTCTTAACAGTTTGACAAGACCGACTTACATAATCATATCAGAGCTTAGATCTCTTGATAGAGAGTGGATTACCTCTCTTCAAGGTACTATTGCGTTCTAGACGAGTGTGGACTATCCTCCTCTAGACAGATATGTTTACTTGTTGTAGTTGATTTTTCTTTGGAAAGAGTGTATTACCTCTTTTCTTAAGTAATATGACTACATTTTAGAGGTTGCGGATTACCCTCCTCTAAACTAACTGTCTCCAGTATTCTTTTTAGTATAGAAAATACTAATGGCTTATCGATTTTTTTTTTTTTTAAGATGGAAATAGATCAAGTTAATGGAGGTGCATCCTCACAAATAGAGAATAGAGTAGCAACACTTGCAGATCTTCGAGTCCTATTCAATATAGTACGAGAAGAAATGACATTCTTCTGCAATCCAAGAAAAGAATCGCAAATAGAGCAAGTATCTGAAGAAACAAGCGAGAGATTTATAACTTACAATAAGAAATTATTCGATTAAGAGAAGTAAGCGATAAACAAGTTATGCACACAACTTCTCTAGAAGTTCTAAAGGTTGTCATAAAAGAGCCAAAAGCTAATATGCCTAACAAGTTTGATGGAACAAGATCCAACTTTCGAGGGTTTGTACAATAAGTGTGACTTTACTTACGACTATATCCATCTCGTTATCTAGATGGATTTACTTAAGTCGCTTTTGTGGGCACTTTTTTATCAAAAAGTGCTCGATCATGATTTGCGCTACTATTAGAAAAGAATTTTCTAATCCTGTATAATTTATAAGTTTTTATGGAAAGATTTACTACTATATTTGGAGACAATGATAGAGAAAGAATGGTAGAAAGGAAGATCCAAAATCTACGATAAGGGCAACGTTCAGCTGCAATTTATGGCGTAGAATTTCAACAACTTATTTGTGATCTTGATTGGAATGATAAGACTTTTATGACTCGATTTCGTTATGGCCTAAAGGATGATGTAAAGAATTTATTGATCACGATGCCAAGAGTTGAAAGCTTAGAGGAACTCATAGCTCAAGCTATTACTTGTGACAATCGCTTATTTGAACTAAGACAAGAAAGGCGATCAATTTTCAGCAATACCTATCAAGGTACGACTGCTACATCTTCAAGAGTATTGGAAAAGCCATTAACATATCCTAAACCTATGCAAATTGATACGACTCAATTCAAGCCATTAACATTAGCGGAAAAGACTAGACATCGGCAAGAGAATTTATGCCTAAATTGTGGAAGAGCCAATCATAAGACGGCAAATTATCCAAATAAGTCTAAAGAATTCAAGGCACGAGATATAATATCTGAATTAGAAAGGTCAGAAAACGAAGACGTCCAGCCATAGTAGAGACCTTGTGGTTAGACACCTCCAAATCTAAAGTTCCAGAAAAAGGTCTCTTTTTACCTCCGGATCCAATATCTTGTTTTATACTTCCTGTATATATAAGAACCTTGAAACAAGAAATTTCTTCTAAAGCCCTTTTAGATACTGGAGCCTCAACATGCTTCATGGATAAGGATTTTGCAACCAAGCACAATCTACTACTTGTAAAGAAGACCCATCTTGCACCACTTGAAGTCATTGATGGAAAAAACTTTGCATCAGGAGATGTTGTCAAAGAAATCCAACTGTTGGAAGTGATACTAAGAGATTGAGTATCACAAATTATTTTCAACATCATTAGATGTCCGAAAAATCCTATTTTCATTGGACTTCCTTGGTTTAAGCAACATAATCCTGATATTGATTGAAGTACGTGGAAGATTTCCTCAAGTTCCACACATCAAAAGAAGAAACAAGGTACTATTCTATTCCTTAAAGCTAAAGCATTTATGCAAGCAGCAAAAAAAGGAGATGCATTTGCATTGTATGCTATCTCAATGAAGGATCAAACGGAGCAACTAAAGCAGGAAATTTCTAATTAATATTGCAACCTAGAAGATGTATTTGAAAAAAAAAAAAAGCAGACATATTATCCAAACATCATCCTTATGATTGTGCAATCAAATTACAAGATGGAGCTCAACCTCCATTTGGTTCCATTTATAATCTATCACAAATAAAGCTTACAGCCTTACGAGAATATATTGATGAAAATTTAGCCAAGAATTTTATTTGACATTCAAAATCGCCTGTTGGTGTTCCTATATTATTTGTGAAAAAGAAGGATGGTTCCTTACGTATATGTATTGACTATCGAGGTCTAAAGAAGATAACTATAAAAAATCGCTATCCATTACCATTAATCTCACGATTATTGGAACAATTAGGACAAGTAAAGATTTTTACAAAGATTGATTTGAAAGGCGCCTATAACCTAGTCAAGATTATGGAAGGAGATCAATGGAAGATAGCATTCCGCACAAGGTATGGACATTTCGAGTACAATGTTATGCCTTTTGGACTTACAAATGCACCTGCAGTCTTCCAATATATGATGAATGATATCTTACGAGAATACTTAGATGACTTTGTAGTCATCTACTTGGACGATATCTTCATCTTTTCTAAGAATGAAGAAGAGCATGAATATCATGTACGGAAGGTATTAAAGAAACTACAAAAAGTGGATTATATGCCAAATTGGAGAAATGCTCTTTCAACCAACTATCAGTCAAATTTTTGGAATATATTACTTCAAAAAATGGGATTTCCATGGATCCAAAGAAGATACAAACTATTATGGAGTGGAAACAATCATCATCAATTAGAGATATATAATATTTCTTGGGATTTGCAAATTTCTACAGAATCTTTATTAAAGATTATTCTAAGATTGCGGCTCCAATAACATGACTTACAAGCAAAGATAAATTTATTTGGAATGATAAGACTGAAGAAGCATTTAAGAAGCTAAAAGAATCTTTCACCTCTGCTCCTATACTTATCCACGCAAATCCAACAAAACCATTTATTCTGGAAATGGATGCCTCAGATTTTGCATTGGAATCTATATTCTCTCAAACTGGTGATGATGGTCAACTACATCCAGTAGCATTCTGCTCTCAAAAATTTTCAGCTATAGAGATTAATTACGAGATCCATGACAAAGAATCATTGGCAATTGTTGATGCCTTTGAAGAATGGTGCCATTTGTTGGAAGGAGCTCAACACAAGATCATGATATTTACCGACCACAAAAACTTGGAATATTTTATGAATGCTCGAGTTCTAAATCGTCGATAAGTATGATGGAATATGTCATTATCTCGATTTGATTTTGTAATTACATATCGTTTAAGAAAACTTCAAGAAAAACCACATGCCTTCTCTCGACGATTATATCTTGCACCAAGAATAGGAGACATTGTATTGGATCAACAAAAATCAATCATATAGAAGCCGTCCAATTTGCAGTTAAAGAGATCGATGATATCTACCTATATACATACAACTCTGAAGATAGAAATCCACAAAGCAATGAAAACAGATCCATTTATAAAGAACATCCAACAACGTTTAAAAAATGCACATGTGGAAGAAGACAATAATTTCAAATTGGAAGATGGATTGTTATACTTCAAGAATCTCCTATATGTTCCTCCAGGACCTATAAGACTTCAAATCCTTCAAGCTCGACATGACCTTCTAGTAGCTGGACACTTTGGCTTCAATAAGACCATGGAATTAATATCAAGAAACTATTGGTGGCCTCAAATGTGGATATTGGTGAAAGAGTTCATCCAATCATGCAAAATTTGTGCGCAAAGAAAGATTCCAAGACACCAACCATATGGACTTCTGCAACCCCTTCCAATTCCTAAGGACCCATGGCAATCGTTATCTATAGACTTCATTACAGATCTCCCAATTTTGAATGGAAAAGATTCAATTTTTGTGGTGGTAGATCTTCTTACCAAGATGATACACTTTATCCCGTGCAATAAGACTATTTCCGAGGAGAAAACAACCAAGCTTTTTATTGATAATATTTATCGAATACATGGCCTTCCAATAGATATTATTTCAGATCAAGGACCACAATTTGTATCAAACTTTTGAAGAGGATTATTTTGGCTTTTAAAGGTGAAGATCAACATTTCATTCGCTTATCATCCTCAAACTGACGGTCAAACAGAACGTGTGAATCAGATCTTGGAACAATATCTTTGTTGCAGTATAAATTACCAACAAGATGATTGGATGGACTTTCTATCATAGGCTAAGGTTGCATACAATAACTCCAAACATTCTTCAACAAAGCAAACTCCATTCTTCTCAAACTATGGATACCACCTTTGAGCAGATCCATTCCAAATTGAAGATGTGGAAAGCTTTGTTGCAAAGAATCAAGCTACTTATTTAAAAACCATCCATGAAGAACTAAAATTCCAATTACAAATAGCCCAAGATCGATATAAAGACTATGCAGACATTCATCGCAAGAACCAACTAAATTTCAAAGTAGGAGATCGTGTCTAGTTACTTCGACAAAATATACAAACAAATCGGCCATCACGAAAATTAGACTATCAAAGACTTGGACCTTTTACAATTCTATACCAAGTAAATCTAGTAAGTTTTCATCTCGAACAACCAAATAGCATGTATATTCATCCAGTCTTTCATTTCTTGCTTTTAGAAACCTATTATAAATTAAATATTGCTGGAAGAAATATTCCACCACCAGCTCCAGTTGAAGTCAATCAAAAGATTGAATACAAGGAGGATGAAATATTGGATTCACGTATAAGACATGGACGATTGGAATACTTCATCCATTGGAAGGGCTATGGAATTAGCAAAAGAACATGGGAACCCTCAGATAACCTTAAAAATGCAGCTAAGAAGGTTCGCCAATTCCATCAATAATATCCTAAAAAACCTAGATTCAATGGTCATTGAAGATTTTGTGGACAATAACATTTCTTGGCTTCTAAATGACACTTCCTATCAACAACAAAAGACCAATATAAAAAAGGGAGAGCCACGCCAAGACTTGCACTTGTATTTTTCTAGGATAGAAAAGATCTTGCTAGAAGCTTATATGTTATCATGTCAAATCTTTGCGTTTCAAGGGAATTGCAGGAACAAGAGTCAGAAGACTCTTTTGGCATACAAGTGGCTAGGGAATCATTGTAACTTTCACAATCTGCTAGGTTTGAAGAACATGGACAAGATGAAGAAGGAGTATCCCAACGTCAAGTAAGGCCACGCTTGGAGTCTTTGGAGATACGGCCTCATCACAAAAATCTTGATTCAAATGCCCAAGCTTTGATAATATTCCTCGAAGTTGGAAGGGTGATTCCAGGTGGACCAGAAATTATGTTCGGAGGATGTTTTGAAGGTCGCAACAAAGAACAAATTCTTAGATGGGATGTTGGTCTAATAGAGGTTATATCTGGAGGTCATCAACGCCATCTCAAGGGCCTTCTTAAACCAATAACCAATGCAAAAAAGACGGAATATATTGCTTCTCTACTCCGACAAATTTTAGAATTTTTACGCATATGATTTGATTATTAAATTACTTCGGAACCTTGTGAAACTCGTTGCTAGAAGGGAAGATGATGTCACGGACATACTTAAGCCACTACTAGAACTTTTGGTAGTCTAGTAGAACCTTCTAGAATCTTCCTCAACCTTCTAAGACTTTCTATAGACTTTTTAGAGTCTTCCAGAATCTTCCTCAAATTTCTAGATTATTCTAAGATATTCTTAGAAGGTCTAATAAGACATAAGGCCTCATACTATAAATAAGAGGTAAGACTAAGGAGCACCTCAGTCTTGCCAATATAAGTCTTGGAGCAATCCACAGTGTTGCCTTGTTCTTGATATTAATCTAGTTTCTTATTCTTGATCCAGTTCTTTGTTTTTTGAAGTTATTTTGATTCTAATTACTTCTCTTTGGTTCTTGGCTAATCTGTTATCTTGCATTCTTGACAAGTGTGTCCCAATTGTTTACAGTGAGTATACCACAACTCTAAAGTGTGCCTATTGGATTCTATAGGAGGTGGAGCCTAGTTTGGATTTTGGCCTTTAATTATAAAAGCCATTTGTTCTTGCATGGTCTTTATCTGTTGTGCTAGTTCATTCTGAAAATTTCTTTGACTTTGAAGAACTTTTTTTTTAAAGTCTTCCTTCTACCTATTCCTATCCTCTGATTATATCAATTCTGGAAGACTAAATAGTAGTCTAATCTCTAAAGGTGTAGGATAATGGATTATAGGTTGAAATTGATTTTTCACAATTCCATAAGGGTGTTCTTGAGACTTATCCATATTTTGGACATAGATTAGTATAAAACTTGGAATTCTTTAGTCTTCCTTTCTCCACATCATTTCTTGTTGTTTATCAATGTCTTCAATCACCTATGCTATCTTTTTAGCATCCTCTGAGTTTTTTGGCCTTTTTTTGAGGATTTTTCTATTTGTACCCTTATTATTGAATCCTTGGATAAAAAATTGGATGAAGGTGTCTTTTGTGAGAAGCGTTCCTACAAACCGGATTACTACTGGTTCAAATCATCGAATATATTTGGCAATTTTTTCCTTTTCTTTGTTTCAAAGAAGAAAAGACCGTGAAGGCGTTACTTTGTCTCACTTCTAATCTAAACTTCTCTAAAAATGCTCTCATAAGCATGTCCCAATTTTTAAAGATTTGAGGGGGATGGTTCCTATACCATTCATAAGCTCCATCTCTTAATGTACTTGAAAATCTCACAAGATAATATCCAAGATTGGTTATCAAATACATTGTGAGAAGTTCCATGAACCTCTCTACGTGTGCTATTGGATCATCATCCCTAATCCCTTTGAATATAGAGAGGTTGTGTGACATAAGTGCTACTTATAAATCCTTTGGAATTACAATAGGCAAATCTCTTAGTTGGACCAAGGGATTGATAGGTATTTCTAAAGAATCTCTAATACCTAAAATAGGGTCTTTGGAAGACATTGGAATTAGCGGTTGTTCTAATCCGAATTGGTTTAAGAAAAAAATACTTATCAGATCTAGTAATCTACTAAAAATAGATATTATTGGATTAAAAGGTGGATTGATACTATTTAGACTAACTTCAATGAAGTCACTTGATGCACTAAGTGGATTAATTGAAATCCCACTAAATTCAGGTTGATTACCTTTTGGTAGTATTATAATAAATAAATAATAATAAAATTAGAATAAATTATCAAATAAAAGATATTATCTTAAATAAGTTATTAATATAGAAAGGTTGACTCTTAGCATATAGAAAGAGCATCCTATGGATGTAAGATGTAGTCAAAGGAGAAGAATCAAAGTCAAGAGGATAAAGTATGTACTAGAAAATATCCTAAAGACTAGGTAAGAGTAATTGGTGTATGGCATAAGATACCTTCATGGAACGTTATCGTATTGTAATTGCTTACAGTATGTAAAATCCACTCAAAATATATAATATGTTTATAGGTTTAGATATGTGTTAGAATAGTTAGTAAAATAAATTAAAGAGAGTTGGTGTAAAAAAATTTATTTTAGATTTTTACTTAGTTTGGTTATGGCTTTTAAATTATATAGAATCTAAATATTTAGTATAAAGCCTTGAGAAGCAATTGGGATCCAAAATTGGAGGAATTGTACAAAAGTTTTTGGAAATCGAGAGGTGCAATTTGAAAAGAGGTTTTAAAATCTACATCTGATGAGGAAGAATTATTCTATTAAATGTATTGAAAAAGGAGATATTGGGAGTCAAAGACAATAGATCGAATTACAAGGTAGTAAATAGGTTGTTTTGTTCATAGAAACAAGTTTGGCCATATCTTGAATTTCTAGACGAATTTTTATTTAAAAATTTTCCAAAAGGTAAATCTTTGTGCTAAAAAGCTATACATTAAAGTTTCATAGTATTTGGATATTGGATTTATGAGATATAAAGAATTTAATGCATAGGTATTTATAAACAAGGGTTTAAAATTATTATTAGGATTTTTATAATATTTAAAGATTGATAAACAATCAATAGTTGAAACTTGTTGTGCTAGTTTTTAAAAACATATCAATACTTTACGTAAAATTTTAGTGGATTTAAATAGTTAGATTAATAGTTATAGGTTTATGAAGTTTGAAAAAAATTCCCCTCCTACGGGTGAATGAAGGTTTAGAATATTTGTTATATTTTGAGTGTCTTTGTGAAATAAGACTTATGTATTAGGTAAAAATCCCTAAAATAAAGACTATTATAAAAATTTGAGGGTTTTATTATTTTGGATCCTAATTGAGTATTTAGCTGCAGCCAGAAGCCTAGCGCTTCCTTGAGGCAAATTTTCTCTACCACAACATTATGTCTAGGACATGAACTAGAAAAAGATATATAATCTAATAAAAACTATATCAAAGTAAAGTTATAAAATAAAAGTAAGAAAGTATATATATTCAAAGGAAAATTAGAATGGCTATTGCCAAAGACTAGAAACATGAAGACTCTTGAAACTAGACTAGAATCAGGAAAGGAGTAGATAAGAGTGAAGAGGGCTTCACTCTTGCCTCTGTAAATACTATCTAACTAAGAGCTATGTGGCAGTATTCTATAGGATCTCATACACATGTCTAATTTGTAAGACACGTGTCAAACTTGTATGACAAGTTTCTCACATGTGCGCTATGTACTTGGCTGGTTCCGCAAGCTATCAATATGTGTGACACATGGCTAGCTTGTTCCATAAGCTACCAATATTTGCGCCATGTAGCTAGCTTGTTGACCAAGTTTCTAACCTATTAATCACCTATAGACATTTATAAAGGTGATTCCGTATCTATGAAGCTTCTAGGAAGCTTTTCTATCAGATATTATCAAATCAACTTATTTTATCTACTTTTATATTATTTAGGTAATTTACTGGAGTAAATCTTATATACATGACATTATCCCTTTTTCTAGAAACAAGTTCCATGAGGAGTAATGATTACATATTGAAAAAGTCCAAGATATGTCGAATTGTACTTACCGCATACTCTGATCTTTGTTCCCTTTGAAGGTAATTGATAGGTTCTTTTAGCCATCGATAATGTCCCATATCAGGGCGAGAGGACCACCCTGTTATTTGATCATTGTTGAGGCCTTCAAAACTTCCTTCAAAGAAAATATTAGGAATACCATCAGAAGTAGTTCCTACCTCTAAAAGTATCATCAAACATTGAGAGTCTCTACCAAGGTCGTGATACCAAACACGTTTTCGGGGTAGAGAGAATCTGCCTCAAGAAAGTGCTGGGCTTCTGGCTGCCACTAATTACTCAAGCAAGATTCAAGTATAATAAAACCCCCAAGTTTATGTAAAAGAGATCTTCATAGGGCTATTATACCCAATACATAAGCCTAATTTCCTCAAACCACTCAAAACATAATAAAATATTCTAAACCCTCATTCCCCCGTAAGAAGGGAATTTTTTCCAAACTTCAATAACCCATAACTTTCAATCCAACCGTCCAAATCTACTCCAAATTTACATGAAGTACTAATGTATTCTTCAAAACTACTACTACAAATTTCAACTATGGATTCATTATCGATCTTTAGATATCGTCAAAATCCTAGCAGTAGCTTTAAACCCTTGTTTACAAACACCTGTGTACTAAATTCTTCATATCTCACAATCTAAAAGTCCAAATGCTATGAAACTTTGATGTATAGCTTTTTAGCATAATGTTACACCTTCTTGAAAATTTTGAGACAAAAACTCGTCCAAAAACTTAAGACATGGCAAACCCCATCACTATCAACAAAACGGTCTACTTACTGCCTAGGAATTCGATCTGCTGTCTTTGACTCGCAATAACTCCTTTTTTAGAACTTCAAATGTAGTAATTCTTCCACATCAAGTGTAGAACTTGAAATCCCCTCTCTAGCCGCATCTCTCAATCTCCAAAAGCTTTCATACAACTCCTCCAATCCTCAAAAGAGTGACAGTATATCTCATATTAACACCTTATCTTCAAATGGCTATAACTTCTTCACCCTAACTCCAAATCCTCTAATTTTTGTACACAAATTGTACCCAAAATCCTAAACTTTACAACCCTATTCTTTGTTTTTCTAATGGCCTCCTTGAAGTCACCGAAACCCTTGTTAAGGTCGCGGGCAGCCTCCTCAATGCCCATTGGGCATGATATTCGACCAATAGGGATGAAGTTTCCCATTCCTTGCCTTCATCCGACCATGCCTTTATTTCATCCCTCCCAATTAGCCTCCTACTAGCTTATATTTTCATCCTTTGGCTCCCACCTTCTCTCAAGGCTTCATACTAATCATTTAGATCTTATGATTTTTAAATACCATAATCAAAACAAGTAAAATAAAATAAAATTTCTTCTATCAATCCCTTTAATTTATTTTACTAACCATTCTAATACATATCTAAATTTATAAACATATTATGATTTTTGAGTGGATTTTACATACTATAAGCAATTTCAGTACGACAACGTCGAATCTTCTCTTGTTCAGTAATAAGTTTAAAATGTATTGCATCAATTTGCATGTCTTCTACTTCCAAATGTATATTTTGTGAGGACGTTGATGTTACTATTGAATAATGATGTTGAAGCTCCCTTGTACGAATCTCTGATCAAAATTCAAAAAGCCGATTGTCACACTTCATAGCAAAATCAATTGCTTGACTCAATGTTTGAGGATCAGGTAAATTGAGCATTAATTTTTTTATCTCATATTGTAATTTGTAGAGAAACTGGCTGATGAGTGTAGCATCATCCCACTTCATATTAGTCACTAATTGTCAAAATTGTGAAGTGTATAATGACACTGATCAATTGTCTTGTCATAGGATGCAAATCTTGTTGGTTGCAACACAGATTGCATCATGTTTTCAATACATACATCAAAATTTAACTAAATATGCTTCCAAATTATCTAATATTAGATCACATTGTTTAAGAAAAGATAAAAATCACGATAAAGCAGAATCTAAAAGTAACATTTCAATAAACCTAACTTGAGATTCTTGCGTAGGATAACTTTAAGGTTGAAGTTCAATCACCAATTGTACTTGATTGATAAATCCTTGAAATTTAGATCTTGTGCCATCAAACTTCTTAGGTAAACTAATTTTTGATTCTCTAATGCTTGAATAGTGCTCCATCATAGATAAGATAGTATGGTTTGGTGTAGATATTAATGCAACTCCAACCATCTCTATATCTTCACTTTTTGCTAATCTTCTTGTTCCTTGTAGTGGTAAACTGAGTTAATACATTGCAAGCATTAGCTCTCTCATTTGTTCTTGTATTTGTGCCATTGCATTCTTCATTTCTACAAGCTCTACCATCATAATAAAATAGGAAGGAAGATGTCTACTCTCACTTCAAGAAATATAGAATAACACACTCAAAAGAAAAAATTCTAGAAACAATATCAATTTAGAAGTGGGTACTCCACAACTTCTAAAATGCTTATGTATTATCAAGAGAAAGGAATAATCCACTCTTAATCAAGAAGAGACAAAGCTTTGATACTATATATGTACTCTTATCAATCTGTCAAGGATATGAACTAGAAAAAGATGTATAATCTAATGAAAATTATATCAAAGTAAAGTCACAAAATAAAAATAAGATTATGTATATTCAAAAGAAAATTGGAATGGCTATTGCTAAAGACTAGAAACATGAAGATTCTTGAAACTAGACTAGAATCATGAAAGGAGTTGACAAGAATGAAGAAGGCTTCACTCTTGCCTCTGTAAATACTATCTAATTAAGAGCTATGTGGTGGTATTCTATAGGACCTCATACATATGTCTAAATTATAAGACATGTGTCAAACTTGTACGACAAGTTTCTCACATATGCGCCATGTACTTGGCTTATTCCACAAGCTATCAACATGTGTGACACATTGCTAGCTTGTTCCTCAAGCTACTAATATGTGCGCCATGTGGCTAGCTTGTTGACTAAGTTTCTAACCTACCAATCACTGATAGACATGTATAAAGGTGATTCTGCATCTATGAAGCTTTTAGAAAGCTTTTCTATCAAATATTATCAAATCAATTTATTTTACCTACTTCTATTGGTCTATATTACTTAGATAATTTATTGGAATAAATCTTATGTCTGTGACACATTATTGGTGCTTCCACTAAGAGAGCCTTGAAGCATTAATTATTCAACAAGTTAAGATGGAGGATCAAAATCTTGGATTTAGATTATCAAGAGAAATAAGTGCTTATGATTTATTTCAATCATTTTTTCAATTTATGGATGAAAAGCAACGGGCTTATGAAGATGACAAGAGCACTACAAAGGCCTTACAAGTAATAGTGGACAAGGTCAGGAGGTTTGATAGAAGAAATATCACCAAATTTTTGAGGATATACAGATGTAAAATAAAAGTACATAAAGTTTTAGAGGTGAGAATGATCACTACTTTTAATCTAGCAATGATACCAAAAATTAGAGAGACGGTGCATGAACTGCATGAAAAAATTACATCATGGAATAAATTTGAGGAATTATTAAAAGATGAATTTTTTGAAGAAGACTCAGAGAGGATGACTAAAAGATCATTTCTAGAATAGATTGAACAAAGGCCACGGAATCAGATGGCTCCAAATGAATTAATCAAAGAATTTGAAACAAAATTTGGTCAATTATCAAGGCATGAGAAGGAATTATTGGAAACCAGGAAGAGTGAGCTATTTTTGTAAGCAACTGATGAATACTTGGAAGACAAGCTTTTCTTTCATCTGGCACATAGGACATCTGAGAGTGGATTTACAAATAATTGGAGGCTAGTGAAAGAGACAGTAGGGCTTGTGGCCAAGCAACAAAAGATTAAGACTCGGGGATCATTATCTCAGTTTGAGCTAATATCTATAATCCCAAATTCAGTACTATTGTAAAAGACAAACAAGGTTGGTGAAGATGATGCCATTAAATAGCTGATTAAGGATATATAGGATCTCAAGATAAAAATGAGTGAATTTAAAAAATCTCAAAAGACCAGCTTATCAAAGACAATTGAAGGCTCGAATGGATTTGTAGAAAGATGCATATGGTGTGACAATCCAAACCACAAGTAAGGTAAATTTGATACTTATAAAATTGCAATCAAAGAAGATATTGTATATTTTAATGAGGACAAGATAAGACTAGCAAGTTCTGATGAGCCTTTGAGGACCAACTTTGGAAAGGGAGGTATGAAAAAGTTGATAGATGAGCAAACATATAAGAGTAGTACCATGCATAAAAGTAAAGCAGAGTCTTATTCTATTATAATTGAACAAAAAGCTATTAAGGCTATTTCTTCATCAATTATAGAAGTCATGGTTAAGAGGGCTGAAGCTATCAAAAAAATAACAAGATGGGATGATCCAATTGATGCTATGAGTATCAAAGCATTTTTGAATGAAAATCAACAGAATGATAATTTACATGATGTAACAGTTGAAGAAAAGAGGGATAGATCTATTCACAAGGAAGATGTTATAGAACTTGCAAGCAAGAAGAAGTCTCCAAAGAACAAAGAAGTTTCTCAAGAGACAAATCCAGAAAAGGTACTTTCTTTTATTTATTTTAATAATATATCATCACGAGAAGAGTGGTGGGAGAAGGACAAAGAGAAGGAGAAAAATGACACAAACAAGTTCAATATAAATAATGAAGAAGGTGATTTATATAGAGCTTATCCAGTTGTGAAGATCAAGATTGGAGATGTGGAAGAGGAATAAAAATTTTTTGTGCAAAACTTTGCTACATATTTGGTAATACTTGGTCAACCTTATATTATAGCTATTAGGATGGAAACTAGAGTCTTGGATAATGGTTCACATTATGCCAAGATTCATAGTTGTGATGGAAAGAAGGTTGTGCAATTTCTTTTTGTAAAGCCTATTCATGAAAAGTACAAAGAGCAGCTAAAAGAGATGCCTTTAGAGCCAATAAATACTTTCTTAGGTTTTTAAAGGGCACCCATATAGGATGGAGGTACATGGGTGTAAAATAGATTATCTCCAAACTCCAACATAGAAAATTTTGGTTCTAGATTTTATTTTTGATTGGCAACGGATTAGTGAATTTTCAAAGGATTGAAGATTTGAGTCCTGTAAATAGAAGAAGGATAAAGAGACAAGAAAAAAATTTAAAAAAGAAAGGATTTAGTTTCAAATGATGAAGTTAAAATAGAAACAATAAAAGAAGCAAGTTTAAAAGATGGTTTAATATAAGTTTATGAGAGCTTAGTTATAAGCCTGGATGAAGATGATATAGTAGAGATACATTCAAGAAAAGAAGTGAAGGAGGCCATTAGAAAATTAGAGATTAGGATTGAAAAGCTTATTTTTTAAGCTACAATTTTGGTATAAAAATTGAGAGATTTGGAGTTTTAATAAGGGAGGATTAGGTGCTTGAATTTAGGATGTACACATTGTATCTATTATCACTCTTTTGAAGATTGAAGGAGTTGTATAAAAGCGTTTGGAGATCAGAAGGTGCAACTAGAGAGGTGATTTCAAGCTCTACATTTGATGTAGAAGAATTATTACATTTAGAGTTTTAAAAAGGAGATATTGAGAGTCAAAGACAGCAGATCAAATTCCAAGGCAATAAGTAGTACGTTTTATTGATAATGATGGGATTTGTCATATTTTGAGTTTTTGGACGAATTTTTGTCTTAAAATTTTCAAGAAGATGTATTATTATGCTTATAAGCTATATATTAAAGTTTCATAGAATTTAAACTTTTAAATTATGAGATATGAAGAATTTAGAACACAGGTGTTTGTAAACAAGGATTAAAAGCTACTGCTAGGATTTTGGCGATATCTAAAGATTTGTAATGAATCAATATATGAAATTTGTAGTGTTAAATGTAAAAAATATATTAGTACTTTATGTAAATTTGAAGTAGATTTAGGTAATTGGATTAAAAGTTATGGATTGATGAAATTTGGAAAAAATTCCCCTCCTATGCAGGAATGAGGGTTTTAGAGCATTTATTATGTTTTGAAAGGTTTGAAGAAATAAAGCTTATGTATTAGGTGTAATAGCCCTATGAAGAAATATTTTATGTAAAATTGGAGATTTTTTTATACTTGGATCTTAGTTGAGTAATAAGTAGCAACTAAAAGCCCAATGCTTTCTTGAGGCAAATTCTCTCTACCACGACAACATAAGATACCCTCATGGTACGAGAAATGCCAAAAGGATCTTAAGATCATTAGATATTCTTGTAGCATGAGAAATGCCAAAGGGTCCTTAGAGCATGTGTATAAAAGTCCAAGGCAGAGAAGTCCTTTGGGGCAGCAACCACCTCCTATAAGTAATGAGTGTTGCTTTTGTGTAGAATAGATCTTATGGGATTTTACTGATGTTGGGATTTTGACATAAGGAGGTTCTGATTATGACCTTATACATCTCTAACAATGTATTGTGCGTTCTCTACTCCTTGGATAGTAAGTGTAAGATCTTTGAGAAAGACCTTAATAGTGTCTTTTATGTTTATAAAGTTGTTTCACATACCTCGTGTATGTGATGTGGAAGTGGCTTGAAAGAGTGAAAGAACGTAACTGTGAGGTATATGAGAGTACTCATACTTGTGAGAAGCAATAGAAATTGAATTGAGAGTATTTTGAATGAGAAACCACTCTTTTATTCACAAGAGGACATTTTAAGATTTTGCTAGTCCAAATTATTTTCGTGATTTTGATCACATAGAGATTCTTTTTCTCAATATTCTTTGATACACTACTCCTTAGACATGGCTTTTAGTGAGGGTGAAGGTTTGAGAGTGATTGAGAAGTTTAGAGGCAACAATTTCTACCATTGGAAGGTCAAAATGGAGCTTTTATTGGCATCTTTGGACCTTTAGAATATTGTAGATGAAAGTGAAGACCCTCCAAGTATGGATGTTGATATGAAGGAGCAAAAGGACATCAAAAGATGTGAAAAGAAGGCTTTTGGTATGATTTCCACTAGTTTGGATGAAGCCAACTTTTCTCACATTATCCATTGCAAAGGACCAACATTGTCATACTGCATTTACATGCAGTGTATAAAAATATTAAAAATCTTGTATCTATTGTTAATATATGTATGAGTGCTAGAGATTATTTTAGAAGATATTATAAAGAGAGGATTTATTATAGTCACTTAGTTAGTGAATTAAGATGGCTATTTGTTTTGTTCCTACCTTATTTATATTCTAGAATAGACTCTTTTGTAATTAGAAGAAAAGTAAAGGTTGTTTTACCTTTCTTGTTGACTTTTGAGGTAGAATGGACCTTGTGAGGGATAAGAAAGAAGAGCATGGGGTGAATAAGGCCCATCCAATAAGATTTGGCTACCCATATGGGCGACTCATAGTCTAATATGGAAAGAAAGGGAGATATATTCCTCTTGCTAGATCGAGGATTGGAGGCAGTTTTGAGTGGTGAAATTTGGAGAGAGATAGCTCCAAGAAGATAGAAGCGTTTATAATAAAAATTCGTGGGTGTATTCTTCATATTGTTAGGATTTTAGAACCTACTTTATTTGCTTGTTTTGAAGTTGTGAGCAAAAACTTATGCTTGTTTTAGTAGAGTAGGATTTTGCTGCCACCCGACGAAAAGGGGCAAAAACTTCGAGCTGCCACTGCAAGTTTGATTTCAACTCTTTCTTAGTGAAATTTATCGAAAGTGTGGAAAATTGTGCCAGCTTTCTATCAAGGCATTTCTTGTAGCATTTGGAGTTGGAGAGAGAAATTTGTGAGCTTGAGAGTGGGAAAGGGTTTGCTGCCACCTGATGAAGAGGGGCAGAGACTTTGTTCAACCACCTAAGTCGGACAGTCTCTTCAATCTTTTTGATAACTTAGGTGCTTATAGTAGCTTATGTAAGCTTTATATAAAAATAAAAATTAATAAATTTGGAGCTTTGATAAAAGTTTTATAAGCCATGAAGTGTCAAAGAGGGCAAATTATTGCTAGGGTTTGAAGAGAAGAATCAACTAGCTACAAAATCTGGAGTTTGAGAGGCATGTATGCAAAATTTTAGAATAAGTTAGAAGATGGAGTGAGCTTTCTAAAAAGCTATTGCATGTCTAATTTGGAGAAGGGAAAAAATCACAACAAAGGCTGAAGTAAAGAGGAGCTTTGCTGCCTTTGCATTTGCTTGGAAATTTTAGTGCCTACTTCTTTTAGCCATAACTTTTAAATGATAAGTCATCTATTTGTGAAAATTTGATATGTTTTACAATGGATTATTGGCTTTCTATAGGCTTTAAGCACGCTTGATTCGACCTTTGGATGAATTTTTAGTGATTTATTTAGTTTCAGCTTGTTGTATAACTTGTATTCCTCATATGCGGTTGTATTTTGAGATACACTTGAATACATACATACTTTGCTTATACCTTTTATATAAGTATATATACTTGTATTTATATCAAGTATTTATATAAGTATTTTATAAGTATTTATATAAGTATTATACCAAGGATTATATATTATTTTATATAAATATTTATATAAGTATTATTCAAGTGTTTATATTTTATATTTGTATAAGTCTTGTACAAGTATAATACAAGTATAATTTGAAAACTTGAACAAATATTGTGCAAGTATAGAAGATACATGCACGGCTTCCTCTCATGTTCCCTGCTAGTTCTAATAGCAGCTAGGAACCCGGCGTTTTCCTAAGGCGAATTCTCTCTACCCAACAGCGGAAGCATGGAAGACTCTTTGCAACATATATGAATGCAAGAACTTGTCCAACATCCTCTTCACAAAGAGGAAATTATTTACTTGCAAGATGGAAGAAAGTGAAGACCTTATAGCTCACGTCAATAAAGTAAAGGCTCTTGCAAACCAACTTGCAAATATTGACAAGCCTTTAGAAGATGGTGATATTGTTATGACATTGCTCATGAATCTTTCCGAGTCCTACAACTACCTCATTGTGGCATTGGAGTCCATCAAGATAAAGAAGCTCACCATGGACTATGTGACGGTAAGACTTGCACATGAAGTGACCAAAAGAAAAGAAAAGGAGCATCAAAATGAAGACTCAGCTGTCTTTTCAAGACAAGACAAGGGTACCTATTCCAACCAATGTGACAAAGTAAGAAGCAATGTAAGAACTTGCTTCATTTGTAGAAAACCAAATCACTTTGTATGAAATTGTTACAAGGCCAAGAAAAGAGATAGAGAGAATGCTAACAATGCATGTGATAAAGTTGGAGGAGATGACTATGCATTCATGGCAAGTGATGGCACTTCTATGGCTGCCATGTACAAATGGATTGTTGATTCAGGTGCTACCAAGAACATGATTCTATACAAGAGTTCATTTGACACTTATGAAGCAATTCCAGCAACAAAGGTTTGATTAGGAGACAATGGCATGGTACTGTTAAGATAATAATAAAAGTAGAATAAATTACCAAGTAAAAGATATTATCTTAGGTAGATTGCTAATAGTCAAAGGGTTATTTTTTGATAAGTGGAAAGGCCATCCTATGCATATGGTAAGGCCAAGGGCCAAAGAGACAAAGTCAAGAGGATAAAAGATATCCTAAAGAATATCCAAAGACTAGGTAAGAGTATAAAGTATATGCCATAGGATATACTTGAGGTAGGTGAGATGCCAAAGTATCCTATGGACATAATGGATATGCTAAAGGTATATAAGATATATTAAAGGTATATTGGATATGCTAAAGATATATTGGATATACTAAAGGCATATCCCTATAGAAGATAAGATGCCAAAGGATATACTTGGTATATGCTTTGATGAATATAAAAATTAAATGATGGATGTTGTCGTTAAGGACAACAATCACCACTTATAAGTAATGGATGTTGGAAGAGAGAGTTATCTCATTCTACACTTTTCTTATGTGCAACCTTCCTGATTTCTATTTATTTGTGTTATCCTTGTTGTGTTTCTTCAATGGATACAAGCTATTGGAATTGGCTCCATTGTGGTGGAGATTGTTGTGAAGAATCAAACCAAGAGGATCAGATTGAAAGAGGTCCTATATCTGCCAAAGATGAAGAAGAACATTCTTTCGGCGAACAAACTTGTTTCAAATAGTTGTAAGGTACAATTTGATGTAAATGGATGCTTTGTGAAGACAATGGAGGGAAATGATGTTTTAAAGGGCTTTAGAAATGGCAACCTCTACTTCATCAATTGTATGAAGGTCAACGGAGTTGAAGTGGCGGCATTTGCTGATTTTCCACAAGATCAAGACAAGTTTGATATTTGGCACGACGCCTTGGTCATTTGAATGTCAATGAAGATATATTACCTTCATAATATCTTCATAATATCTTCATAATATCTTCATAAATTGTGATATGAAGGTACCAAGGCATAAAAGCTAATATATTTGAATTCTATGAAAATCATCAAAAGTCGTGATGTTGAGTTTTTAGAGCATGAGAGTGCTTGCAAGCACTTAGAGATGTTGAGTTAAAATGATAAAGATAAATAGATAAAAGTAAAATAGAATAAGTTACTTAATAAAAAATATTACCTTAGGTGAGTTGCTAATGGTCAAAGGATTGACTCTTGGCATATAAAAAAGGGCATCCTAAAGACATATGATGTAGTCAAGGATAAAGAATCAAAGTCAAGAAGATAAAGTATCTCCTAGAGAATATCCAAAGAACTTAATAAGAATAATTAATATATGGCATAGGATACCCTCGTGGTATGTAAGATGTCAAAGGATCCTAGGATCATTGAATACCCTTGTAGCCAAAAGGATCGTAGGAGCATGTGTTTAAAAATCAAATGGTGGAAGAAGTCTTTTAGGGCAACAACCACTACCTATAAGTAATGAGTGTTGGAAGAGATAGTGATCTCATTCTACACTTCTCTTTGTGTGCAACCTTGTTGATTTGTACTTACTTGTATTATGCTTATTGTGTTTCTTCAATAGGTTATGGCCTACACATACTTTGTTGTGTTATTTAAGTAAGTTCAAGTCATTTTCTTATTATTGTTCTTGTGTGGAATAGATCTTATGGTTTTTGCTAATGTTAGAATTTATATGATTTAAACTTGTATTTGGGCATGAGGAGATTTTTATTCAAGAAACTCAATAAGCATAATACAAGTAAGTACAAATCAACAAGGTTGCACATAAAGAAAAGTGTAGAATGAGATAACTATCCCTTCCAACACTTGTTACTTATAGGTGGTGGTTGCTGCCCTAAAAGACTTCTTCCACCATTTGACTTTGGCACACATGCTTTTAGGATCCATTAGCCCATACTACAAGAATATCCAATGATCCTAGGATCTTTTGGCATCTTATGTATCATAAGGGTATTCTATGCCATATGTTAATTACTCTTATCTAGTTCTTTAAATATTCTCTAGGAGATAATTTATTCTCTTGACTTTGACTCTTTATCTTTGACCGTATCCTATGTCTATATGATGCTCTTTTCTAAATGCCAAGAGTCAATCTTTTGACCATTAAGAAGTTATCTAAGATAATATCTTTTATTAGAAAATTTATTCTATTTTATTTTTATCTATTTAATTTTATCATTTTTACTGAACACACCCACTTTGCTAATTCCTTTGTCAATAAATGATGCCTATTCAACCTTTGTGAATAAATCAACAAGCATGTCTTCTGTAGCACAATACTTCATATTAATTACTCCCATTTCAATCTTCTCTCTTATGAAGTGATGTTGAATATCAATGTGTTTAATTTTTAACTGATGCTTTGGATTATTTGTAAAAGTAAGGCATCCTTGATTATCACACTTCATTGGGATTGCTTCCAATTGTACAAGTCCAATGTCCTCCAAAACTTGTCTTCACCAAATTGCTTCCATGTATTCCGCCTTGATTATGGACCTTGCAATTGTTAGTTGTCTCCTATAATTCAATGAAATTACTCTCACTCCAACAAAGAATACATACCCCATTCTTGACCTTCTATCATTTGCATCTCCTGTCCAATCCGCATCACAGTAACCATGCAAAGTAGTGTTATCACCTCTAAGGCACAATTTGAAGTCTAATGTGCCTTTCAAAAACCTCATGATCCTCTTAATGATTGCCCATTGGATTGGTCCAGCTTTTGACATGTGTTGACTTACAATATTCACTGCATATGCAAGATCCATGCTTGTACCAACCATTGCATACATGAGGGAGCCTACTGCTACCTTGTATGCAATATCTTGTATTTCACCTGTAATTTGAGCAAATTCTTCATCCGTGAGCTCCATTAACTTCAAATTTTCTTCCAAAGGTGTTTCAATGGGCTTGCAATCCTCCATGTTGATTTGTTTCAATACTTCTTCAATATACTTCTTTTGATTCATTGAGCTGGTCTTTTTAGCACAATCTCTTACAAATTCCACTCCTAAACAATAGTAAAGCTCTTCCAAATCACTCATCTCATATTCATTTTCAAATTTTACTTTGAACCAATCCATCTTCTTCAAGGTGTTAGTTATTGAAGAAAGCAAAGCTTGAAGTCACAACTCTTAGCATCAGCAAGGTTATATACAAAGAAAAGTATGGAGTAAGATGTCACTCACTTCCAACATCCATTACTTATAGGTGGTGGTTGCTACCCCTAACGACAACATCCATCCTTTCACTTTTATATTCATCAAAGGATATATCAAGTATATCCTTTGGTATCTTATCTTCTATGTGGATATGCCTTTAGTATATCCAATATGCTCTTAGGATCCTTTGGCATCTCACCTACCTCAAGTATATTCTAAGGCATCTACTTTATACTCTTATCTAGATATTACTTAGGATATCATTTATTCCTTTATCTTGTCTTGTGGCCCTTAACTTTGTCCCTTGTTCATAGAATGGCCTTTCCAAATACTAAGAGACAACCCTTTGACCATTAGCAACCTACCTAAAATAATATCCATTATTTTGGTAATTTATTCTACTTTTATCTTAACATATCTTAACACTCCCACTTTGCTATTGGTCAAAGGCTTTTCAAGCCTAATGCCTTTATCAACTCGTGGTGTCTATCCTTTACTAATGCCTTTGTAAGCACATCAGCAAACATGTCTTTTGTAGAACAATACTTCATACCTACTATGCCATCTTCAATCTTCTCTCATATGAAATGATGTTGGACATCAACGTGTTTAGTTCTTGAATGATGCTTTGGATTCTTGGCAAATGCAAGACATCCTTGATTGTCACACATTATTAGAGTTGCTTCAATTTGCACTAATCCAATGTCTTCTAAGAGTTGTCTTATCCAACAAGCCTCCATTGCACAATGACTTGTTGCCATGTACTCAGCCTCCATGGTTGATCTTGCAATGGTGGGTTGTCTCTTGCAATTCCAAAAAATGGCTCCCACTCCAATAAACAACACATAACCTGTTGTGGATCTTTTATCATTTGTATCTCCAGCCCAATCTGCATCACAATATCCTTGCAAGTCAATGTTCTTACCACCAACATACAATTTGAAATCCTTTATACCTTTTAAATACCTCAATATCCTCTTTACCGTTGCCCAATGCACAGGTCCAGCCTTAGACATGTGTTGGCTCACAACACTCACCGCATATGCAAGATCCACTCTTGTGGCCACCATTGCATACATAAGTGAGCCTACTGCTGCCTTGTATGGAATACTTTGTATCTCACCTTCAACTTAGACAAATTCTTCATCTGTGAGCTTCATCAACTTCAAATTTGCCTCTAAAGGTGTTCCAATTGGCTTACGCTCCTCCATGTTGAATCGTTTCAACACTTCTTCAATATACTTGCTTTGGCGCATTGTAATGGTCTTGTTCTTACGGTCTTTTATAAACTCCACTCCTAAGCAATAGTGAAGTTCTCCCAAATCACTCATTTCAAATTTTTTTTCTAATATGGCCTTCATCCAATTCAACCTTTTTACATTGTTAGCCAAGATGATTAAATCATCAACGTAAAGGATTACAATCAATAAGAATTCTTGAGGTTGCATTACATACATGGAATGATCAGCTTCACTCCTCACAAATCCTTCATTGACAAAGAATGTGTTAATCCGTTGGCACCATGCTCTTGGTGATTGTTTCAACCCATACAATGATTTATTCAACTTACAAACAAGATGTTGCTTGCCTTCTTCAACAAATCCTTGAGGTTGATCCATGTAGATGTCTTCTTCCAATTCTCCATTCAAGAACGCCGTCTTCACATCCATTTGATACATCTCCAAGTCCATTGCTGCCCCAATTGCCACAATAGTTCTAATAGTGGTGAATTTGGCCACGGGAGCATATGTCTCATTGAAATCAACACCAGTAACTTGTGAGTATCCTTTAGCAACTAATCTTGCTTTATATCTCACAATATTGCCCATTGCATCCCTCTTGATTCTAAACACCCACTTACAACCAATTGAAGCCCAATTTGATGGAAGTTGAATCAATTCCCATGTTCCATTGTCCATGAGTGATTTGTACTCTTTTTCCATGGCCTTCTCTCACTTCATAGCATCCGTGGACTTCATTGCATCACATAAAGTCAATGGATCAACAAGGAGTGAAACATTAGCATGTTCTTCACTTACTTGAGGAAAGATGTGGTTCTTCCACCATTTACCAAGTGGTCTTCTTTCTCTCATAGGATATCTCCTTTCATTTGAAGAAGATTCACCTCCATGCACTCTTCCAACTCCCTTTTGTCTTAAGCCTTGTTTCTTCTCATTCAAAGGTTGGTACTCCTCATCATCATCATCATCTTCAACATCTTCATTTCCTTCATTGTTGGTCTTAACTATACTAGGGACCTTCTTCTCCACCTTCTTTGGCTCTTCACCTTCATCACCATCCTCAATGGCTTCATCTTCTTCTTTCTTTGCTGAATTTGAAGATGTGTCCACAAATCCACCATTACTCCCACTTGGACACATCTCCAAGTGCTCACAAGCACTCTTATGCTCTAAAAATTTAACATCTCGACTTTTGATAATCTTCTTGGAATCCAAGCACATTAGCCTATATGCCTTGGTACCTTCACAATATCCAAGAAACACACATCTTGTACCTTTTGCATCAAGTTTGGACCTCATACAATCTGGTACCTTTGCATAAGCAACACATCCAAAAGTCCTCATATGTGAAACACAAGGTTTCTTCCCACTCCAAGCTTCTTGTGGAGTCATTGATGTGAGTGCACTTGTAGGACATCTATTTCTTGTATACACTGCATTTACCACGGCTTTTGCCCAATATTCATGTCCAAGGTTTTGAGCATGAAGCATATTCCTTGCTGTTAAAGAATTAGAAGTTCAAATCCACAACACTTAATATCAGCAAGGTTGCACACAAAAAGAAGTGTGGAATGAGATAACTCTCACTTCCAACACCCTTTACTTATAAGTGGAATTCACATTTAATATGCATAGGCTTCATCTACATTCATCTATAACGAGCCGCCTCTCGAGACTCTAAACCTAGCCGCTTCTTGAGACCCTATATCCAGTCGCCTGTCGAGACCCTAGCCGCCACTTAATCCCTAGTTGACTTTTGACTATTAGAAACTTATTATGGTTTAAATTCTATATTGTAATATTCCAACAAACTCTTTCTTGAACTTTAACACTCCCACTTTTCTAATTGTCAAAAGGCTTTTAAGCCTAATGCCTTTATCAACTCGTGGTGTCTATCCTTCACTAATGCCTTTGTAAGCACATCAGCAAGCATCTCTTTAGTAGCACAATACTTCATACCTATTATACCATCTTCAATCTTCTCTCGTATGAAATGATGTTAAATATCAATATGCTTCGTTCTTGAATGGTGCTTTGGATTCTTGGCAAATGCAAGACATCCTTGATTATCACACATTATTGGAGTTGCTTCTGTTTGCACTAATCCAATATCTTCTAAAAGTTGCCTTATCCAACAAGCCTCCATTGCACAATGACTTGCTGCCATGTACTCAGCCTCCATGGTTGATCTTGCAATAGTAGGTTGTCTCTTGCAATTCCATGAAATGACTCCCACTCTAGTAAAGAACACATATCCCATTGTGGATCTTCTATAATTTACATCTCCAACCCAATCCGAATCACAATAACCTTGCAAATCAATGTTGTTACCACCAAGGCATAATTTGAAGTCTTTAGTACCTTTTAAGTACCTCAATATCCTCTTTACCGTTGCCCAATGCAAAGGTCTAGTCTTAGACATGTGTTGGCTCACAACACTCACCGCATATGCAAGATCCACTCTTGTGGCCACCATTGCATACATAAGTGAGCCAACTGCTGCCTTGTATGGAATACTTTGCATCACACCTTCAACTTATACAAACTCTTCATCCGTGAGCTTCATCAACTTCAAATTTGCCTCTAAAGGTGTTCCAATTGGCTTACACTCCTCCATGTTGAATCGTTTCAACATTTCTTCAATATACTTGCTTTCGCTCATTGTAATGGTCTTGTTCTTACGATCTCTTATAAATGTTGTGGAAAATAGATAATAGTAGAATAAGTTGCTAATGGTCAAAAGGTTGACTCTTGGGATGTGGAAGGACTATCCTATGGATAAGTTACAAGAACAATAGCCTGGAGAATAGGTAAGAGCATATAGAATATGCTAAGAGATGTCTTGATGATAGGTGAGATATAAAAGGATGTCTTAATGGTAGGTTGGATGAATGTAAGAAAGAATGGATGGAAGTTGTCTATTAGGGCAGCAACCTATAAGTAAAGGATGTTGGAAGTGAGAGTTATCTCATTTCACACTTCTCTTTGTGTGCAACCTTGCCGATGCTAAGTGTTGTGGCTTCTAACTTCTAATTATTTAACAGGTTATGGGCCCACTCACATTTGCTTGTGAGTTTTAGAAGTTTTATGAAGTCTTTGTTGTTGTGTGGAATAGGTCTTATGGTGTTTGCTGATGTTAGTGTTTGTATGATCTTAGCTTATGTTATGGCAACAAGAGGTTCTGATTTGTAAGCTTAGAGATCTCTAACATTGCTTTGTGGGTTTTTATCTCCTTGGATAGTGAGTTTAAGACCATTGTGAAAGACCTTAATAGTGTCTTTATGTGTTATTGAAGTTGTTTCATTAACCTTGTGCATTTTATTAAATAGTGAGTTGAAAGAGTGGAAGAACTTGATTGAGAGGTTTATAAGAGTGCATATACTAATTAGAAGCTTTAGAAGATCACTTGAGAGTGCTTTGAGTGGAAAATCACTCTTTTGTTCATAAGAGGATATTCTAAGTTTCTACTAGTGCAAATTTGTTTTTGGTGATTTTTGATCACATAGAAACTTCTTTTCTCAATATTCTTTGATACACTTCTTCTTAGAGATGACTTCTAATTAGGGTAAAGGTTTAAAAGTGATTAAGAAGTTTAGAGGTGATTTGTGAGCATGAAAGTGGTATGAGAGTGGCAAATCAGATTTGAAACATTTATATACTTTATTGGACTTGTGAAAAGTCTTAGAAGTGAAGTTGAGAGTGTTTTTGAAAGTGAAAATACTAGTTTATTCACAGAGAGGTCATTTTGAATTTGTAAGGCAGCAACACCTTGTTGCTGATTTTGAGAACTTTAGGACTACTTCTCTTGATCTTTTTTGACACATTTCTTTCTTAGATATGGCTTCAAGTGAAGGTCAAGGCTTAAGAGCAATTGAGAATATTAGAAGAATGAATTTCTACCATAGAAAGAAAGAAAAGGAGCATCAAAGTCAAGACTCAGTATTCTATTCATATCAAAGAAGGGGCAATTATTCAAATCAACAAGGTAATGTCAAAACTTGCTTCAATTGTGGCAAAGTAGGACATTTTGCTCGAAATTGTTACAAAGGCAAAAATATGCACAAGAAGAATGCAAATAGGTTGCAAGATAACTTTGGAGGAGAAGATTTTACATTCATGGCAACAAACAAAACCTCTATGGATGCCATGGCAAGATGGATTATGGATTTAGGTTGTTCCAAGCATATGTCACCTTATAAGTGTTTATTTGATACTTATAAGGCTATTCTAGCATCAAATGTGGTCTTGGGAGATAGCTGCACATTTGAAGCCCTTGGAATTGGCTCTATTACGGTGGAGGTGGTTGTGAATGGACAAACCAGGAGGATAAGAATCAAAGACGTTCTCCATGTGCCCAAAATGAAGCAAAATCTACTTTCAGTGAGTAAACTTGTGATGGGAGGTTTTATGGTTCAATTCAACATGAATGGATGTTTTGTGAAAACATTGAGTGGAAACATGGTTGCTAAAGGCTCTAAAGAGGAACACTTATACTATATCAATTGCAAGAAGGTTAATGGAGTGGAGGTGGTTGCATCAAATGAAGCCAAGTTGAATACATGGCATCGTTGCCTTGGCCATTTGAATATGTAGAGCATGATAGAACTCAAGTCTATGGTAAGAGGTTTGGATCTTGGTAAAATAAGCCAAAATACATTACAACTTGAATGTGAAGGATGCATACAAGGTAAACAACAAGGGGCTTCATTTCTAAGTAGTATAGCAATACGTGCTACAAAGTTATTGGAGATTGTCCATTCTCATGTATGTGGACCTATGAAGACCACAAGTATTGGAGGAGCAAGGTGTTTCCTCACTTTTATTGATGATTTTTCAAGAAAGGCTTGGATCTACATTCTTAAAGCCAAAAGTGAGTACTTGTGGAAGTTCAAGGAGTTTAAAGGAGTACTTGTCATAACATAAGCTAAGATCATACAAACTCTAACATTAGCAAACACCATAAGACCTATTCCGCAAACCAACAAAGACTTCATAAAACTTCTAAAACTCACAAGCAAATGTGAGTGGGCCCATAACCTGTTAAAGAACTAGAAATTAGAAGCCACAACACTTAGCATCAGCAAGGTTGCACACAAAGAGAAGTGCGGAATGAGATAGCTCTCACTTCCAACACCCTTTACTTATAAGTGGAGTTCACATCCAATATGCATAGGCTTCATCTGCATTCATCTAAAGCCAGCCGCTACTCAAGACCCTAAACCTAGCCGTCTAACGAGACCCTAAATCCAACCGCCTGTCTAGACCTTAAACCTAACCGCCTGTCGAGATCCTAGCCGCCATTTAATCCCTAGTTGACTTTTGACTATTAGAAACTTACTATGATTAAATTCTATATTGTAATAATCCAAGTAACTCTTTCTTGAACTTTAACATTCACCAAGTGGTTTTCTTTCTCTTAAAGGATATCTTCTTTCATTTGAAGATGAACATTCACCTTTTTCTATAACTTTCTTCTCTTTTATAACTTGTCTTTTCTCATTCAAAGGTATATATTCTTCATCATCATCATCATTATCATCATCATAATCCTTCATATCATCATTTTCTTCTATTTTATTTTTTTCAACTATTGAAGCTTTCATCTTTTCAATCTTATGTGGCTTTTCATGTTTACTCATACCTCCACCATCTTTATTTTCTTCATTGCTTGTTCTAACAATTGTAAAAACTTTCATCTTATCCATCTCCTTAAGCTCTTTTCATTGGTATACATCTCTACTTTCTTCATCGTCTTTTTTCTTTACTGAATTTAAAGATGTGTCCACAAACACACCATTACTCCCACTTGGACACATCTCTAAGTGCTCACAAGCACTCTTATGTTCCAAAAACTCAATATCACAACTTTTGATGATTTTGTTGCTATCCAAGCACATAAGCCTATATGCCTTGGTACCTTCATAGTATCCTAAGAATACACACTTTGTTCCTTTTGCATCAAGCTTAGACCTCATACAATTTGGTATCTTTGTATATGCAATGCATCCAAAGGTTTTCAAATGTGAAATACAAGGTTGTCTCCCACTCCATGCTTCTTGAGGTGTCATTGATGTAAGAGCACTTGTTGGACACCTATTCCTCGTATACATTGCATTCACCACAGCTTCCGCCCAAAATTCATAACCAAGATTTTGAATATGAAGCATGCTCTTTGCCATATCTACAATGCTTCTATTTTCCCTTTCAGCAACACCAAATTGTGCAGTAGTTGTTTGTCTAGCAATTCCTTCATTCTTCAAAATAAATATCAAATTGCTTAGACATATACTCGCCACCATTGTCCATATGCAGCACCTTGATCTTGCATTCACTTTGTTTTTCAACAAGTGCTTTAAATTCCTTGAACTTCCACAAGTACTCACTTTTGGCTTTAAGAATGTAGATCCAAGCCTTTCTTGAAAAATCATCAATAAAAGTGAGGAAATACCTTGCTCTTCGAATACTTGTGGTCTTCATAGGTCCACATACATGAGAATGGACAATCTCCAATAACTTTGTAGCACGTATTGCTACACTACTTGGAAATGAAGCCCCTTGTTGTTTACCTTGTATGCATCCTTCACATTCAAGTTGTAATGTATTTTGGCTTATTTTACCAAGATCCAAACCTCTTACCATAGACTTGAGTTCTATCATGCTCTACATATTCAAATGGCCAAGGCAACGATGCCATGTATTCAACTTGGCTTCATTTGATGCAACCACCTCCACTCCATTAACCTTCTTGCAATTGATATAGTATAAGTGTTCCTCTTTAGAGCCCTTAGCAACCATGTTTCCACTCAATGTTTTCACAAAACATCCATTCATGTTGAATTGAACCATAAAACCTCCCATCACAAGTTTACTCACTGAAAGTAGATTTTGCTTCATTTTGGGCACATGGAGAACGTCTTTGATTCTTATCCTCCTGGTTTGTCCATTCACAACCACCTCCACCGTAATAGAGCCAATTCCAAGGGCTTCAAATGTGCTACTATCTCCAAAGATCACATTTGATGCTAGAATAGCCATATAAGTATCAAATAAACACTTATAAGGTGACATATGCTTGGAACAACCTAAATCCACAATCCATCTTGCCATGGCATCCATAGAGGTTTTGTTTGTTGCCATGAATGTAAAATCTTCTCCTCCAAAGTTATCTTGCAACCTATTTGCATTCTTCTTGTGCATATTTTTGCCTTTGTAACAATTTCGAGCAAAATGTCCTACTTTGCCACAATTGAAGCAAGTTTTGACATTACCTTGTTGATTTGAATAATTGCCCCTTCTTTGATATGAATAGAATACTGAGTCTTGACTTTGATGCTCCTTTTCTTTCTTTCTATGGTAGAAATTCATTCTTCTAATATTCTCAATTGCTCTTAAGCCTTGACCTTCACTTGAAGCCATATTTAAGAAAGAAATGTGCCAAAAAAAAGATCAAGAGAAGTAGTCCTAAAGCTCTCAAAATTAGCAACAAGGTGTTGCTGCCTTACAAATTCAAAATGACCTCTCTGTGAATAAACTAGTGTTTTCACTCTCAACTTCACTTCTAAGACTTTTCACAAGTCCAATAAAGTATATAAATGTTTCAAATCTGATTTGCCACTCTCATACCAATTTCATGCTCACAAATCACCTCTAAACTTCTTAATCACTTTCAAACCTTCACCCTCACTAGAAGCCATCTCTAAGAAGTAATGTATCAAAGAAAATTGAGAAAAGAAGTTTCTATGTGATCAAAAATCACCAGAAAACAAATTTGCACTAGTAGAAACTTAGAATATCCTCTTATGAACAAAAGAGTGATTTTCCACTCAAAGCACTCTCTATTAAAGAACTAGAAGTTAAAATCTACAACACTCAGTACTAGCAAGGTTGCACACAAAGAGAAGTGTGGAATAAGATAACTCTCACTTCCAACACCTTTTATTTATAGGTTGCTGCCCTAATAGACAACTTCCATCCATTCTCTCTTACATTCATCCAACCTACCATTAAGACATCTTTTTACATCTCACCTATCATCAAGACATCTCTTAGCATATTCTATATGCTCTTACCTATTCTCGAGGCTATTGTTCTTGTGACTTATCCATAGGATAGTCCTTCCACATCCCAAGAGTCAACCCTTTGACCATTAGCAACTTATTCTACTATTATCTATTTTCCACAACAGGCATTAGGTTTGAAAGCCTTTGGCAATTAGCAAAGTGGGAGTATTGAGATAAATAAGTAGAATATATTACCTTGTAGAAGATATTACCTTAGGTAAATCGCTAATGGTCAAAGAATTGACTCTTGGCACATAGAAAGGGCATCCTACGGATATAAGATGCGGTCAAAGATCAAGAGTCAAAGTCAAGAGGATAAAAGATCTACTAAAGAATATCCAAAGAATAGATAAGAGTCATTAGTGCATGGCATGGGATACCCTCGAGGTACACAAGATGCCAACGGATCCCAAGGGACATCTTAGTCAAAGTGTAAGAGTCATTAGTGCATGGCATAGGATACCCTGGAGGTACGCAAGATGCCAACAAATCCTAAGGGACATGTAAGTCAAAGTCAAAGAGTGGAAGTTGACCATTAGGGCAGCAACCACCACCTATAAGTATTGGATGTTTGGAAGAGAGAGATATCTCATTCCACACTTCTCTTTGTGTGCAACCTTGATGATTTGTACTCATATTTATTTGTGTTATGCTTATGGTGTTTCTTCAATAAACATTAACAAACACTATAAGACCTATTCCACACAACAACAAAGACTTCATCAAACTTCTAAAATTCACAAGCAAATGTGAGTGGGTCCATAACTTGTTAAAGAACTTGAAGTTAGAAGCCACAACACTTAGCATTAGCAAGGTTGCACACAAAGAGAAGTGTGGAATGAGATGACTCTCACTTCCAACATCCTTTACTTATAAGTGGAATTTACATCCAATATGCATAGACTTCAGCTACATTCATCTAAAACCAGCCGCCTGTCAAGACCCTAAACCTAGCCGCCTGTCAAGACCCTAAATCCAGCCGCCTATCTAGATCCTAACCGCCACTTAATCCCTAGTTGAATTTTTAACTTTTAAAAACTTATTATGGTTAAAACTCTATATTGTAATATTTCAATGAACTCTTTCTTGAACTTTAACAAAAGGTAGCTATTCCTACCAACGTGATACTGTAAGAAGCAATGTAAAAACTTGCTACATTTGTGAAAAATCAGGTCACTTTGCACAAAATTGCTACAAGGCCAAGAAAGGAGAGAGAGAGAATGCAAACAATGCTCGTGATGAAGTTGGAGGAGATTATTAAAGAACTAGAAGTTAGAAGTCACAACACTTAGCATCAGCCAGGTTGCATATAAAGAGAAGTGTGAAATGAGATAACTCTCACTTCGAACTTCTTTTACTTATAGGTTGTTGTTCTAATAGACAACTACCATTCATTCTCTCTTACATTCATCCAACCTACCATTAAGACATCCTTTTACAACTCACCTACCATCAAGATATCTCTTAGCATATTCTATATGCTCTTACCTATTCTCGAGGCTATTGTCCTTATGACTCATCCATAGGATAGTCCTTCCACATTCCAACAGTCAACCTTTTGACCATTAGCAACTTATTCTATTATTATCTATTTTCTTTAACACTCCCACTTTGCTATTGATCAAAGGCTTTTAAATCGAATGCTTATATATTATATCATGCCTATCCTTCTCTAATACTTTAATCAACAATTATGTCTTCCATAGCATAATATGTCATATCAATCACTCCCATTTTAATCTGATGAAGTAACATTGAATGGTCTTCAAAGTTGGTCTAAATTAAATTCCTTCCATTGTAATATGACTGGTTGGCATATATTCCTTCCTTATTGACAACCCTTTTTATTATTGTTGTTTTTTTAATAGTCCATGAAATGGCTCCTACTCCAACAAATAACATTTGAACCAGTATTGACCTTTTACTATTTTCATCTCAAATAAGGTATTACTTATCTTTATAAACAAATCCATATAAATGTCCTCTTCTAACTTTCCATTCAAAAAAGCCATTTTCATCTCCATTTGATTCATCTCTGAGTCTTTGAATCAATTGAAGCTTGATTTTATGGAAGTTGAATCAATTTCCATGTTTCATTATCCAAGTGAGATTTCTACTCTTCTTCCATAGCTTTTCCCACTTTATATTGAAGAAACACTATAAGCATAACATAAGTAAGTATGAGTACAAATCAGCAAGGTTGCACACAAAGAGAAGTGTGGAATGAGATGACTCCCTCTTCCAAATACCCGATACTTATAGGTGGTGGTTGCTGCTATTGAGATAAATAAGTAATAATAAAAGTAGAATATATTATCTTGTAGAAGATATTACCTTAGGTAAGTTGCTAATGGCCAAAGGATTGACTCTTGGCATATAAAAAGGGCATCCTATGGATACAGGATGCGGTCAAAGATCAAGAGTCAAAATCAAGAGGATAAACGATCTATTAAAGAATATCCAAAGAATAGGTAAGAGTCATTAGTGCATGGCATGAAATACCTTCGAGGTACACAAGATGCCAACGGATCCCAAGGGGCATCTTAGTCAATGTATAAGAGTCATTAGTACATGGCATAGGATACCCTCGAGGTACGCAAGATGCAAACGGATCCTAAGGGACATGTAAGTCAAAATCAAAGAGTGGAAGTTGACCACTAGGGCAGCAACCACCACCTATAAGTATCGGGTGTTTGAAAGAGAGAGTCATCTCTTTCCACACTTCTTTTTGTATGAAACCTTGCTGATTTGTACTCATACTTACTTGTATTATGCTTATGGTGTTTCTTCAATAGGTTATGGGCCCACACACACTTTGTTGTGTTATTCAAATAAGTTCAAGGCATTCTCTTGCTGTTGCTCTTGTGTGGAATAGATCTTATGGTAGTTGCTGATGTTAGAGTTTGTATGATCTTAACTTCTTATTTGGCATGAGGAAGTGCTGATATTAACATCAAACATATCTAACATCTCTTTGTCGGTTCTCTACTCCTTCAATAGTGAGTTGGAGTGCATATTAAAAGACCTTGATAGTGTCTTTGTTGAGTTGTTGAAGTTAGTTGGACTAACATTCACTTTTCATGAGATTGTGATTTGAGAGAAAGATTGAAGTTGCTTGTGAGGTTGATGAGAGTGCTCATACTGATTAGAAACTTTAAAAGTTGAGTTGAGAGTGTTTTGAGTGAAAAACCACTCTTTTGTTCACAAGAGGGCATTCTGAGATTTTGCTTGTGCAAAATTGTTTTGGTATTTATAAACACATAAAGAGTCCTTTTCTTAATAATTTTTGATACACTACTCCTTAGACATGGCTTCTAGTGAAGGTGAAGGTTTGAGAGTGATTGAGAAGTTTAGAGGCAACAATTTCTACCATTGGAAGGTCAAAATGGAGCTTTTGTTGGCAACTTTAGACCTTTGGGACATTGTTGATGAAAGTGAAGACCCTCCAAGCATGGATGCTGATATCAAGGAGCACAAGGACTTCAAAAGACGTGAAAAGAAGGCTTTTGGCATGATTGCCACCAATTTGGATGAAGCCAACTTTTCTCACATCATCTCTTGCAAAGGACCAGCGGAAGCATGGAAGACTCTTTGCAATATTTATGAGAGCAAGAACTTATCTAACATCCTCTTCACAAGGAGGAAATTCTTCACTTGCAAGATGGGAGAAGGTGAAGACCTCATGGCTCATATCAATAAGGTAAAGGCTCTTGCAAACCAACTAGCAATTGTTGACAAGCCTTTAGAAGATGGTGATATTGTCATGACCTTGCTCATGAGCCTTTCCGAGTCCTACAACTACCTTACTGTAGCATTGGAGTCCATAAGGATCAAGAAACTCACCATGGACTATGTGACGGCAAGACTTGCATATAAAAAGACCAAAAGAAAGCAAAAGGAGCATCATAGTAAAGATTCTTAAAAAACTAGAAGTTAGAAGCCACAACACTTAGCATCAGCAAGGTTGCACACAAAGAGAAGTGCGGAATGAGATAGCTCTCACTTCCAACCTCCTTTATTTATAAGTGGAGTTTACATCCAATATGCATAGGCTTTATCTACATTCATCTAAAGCTAGCCGCCACTCGAGACCCTAAACCTAGCCGCCCAATGAGACCCTAAATTTTGCCGCCTTTCAAGAACTTAAATCTAACCACCTGTCGAGACTATTAGAAACTTACTATGGATAAACTCCATATTGTAATAATCCAAGTAACTCTTTCTTGAACTTTAACACTCCTACTTTTCTAATTGTCAAAAGGCTTTTAAGCCTAATGCCTTTATCAACTCGTGGTGTCTATCCTTCACTTATGCCTTTGTAAGCACATCAGCAAGCATCTCTTTTGTAGTACAATACTTCAAACCTATTATACCATCTTCAATCTTCTCTCGTATGAAATGAT
>JAWRVF010001393.1:0-73828 GCA_036785485.1 Physcomitrellopsis africana
TCATGTCCCTTTCAGAGACTCGATTCAATTCCATTTTCCGTATATAATACCTCAAATACTTAGATATGTCCTTCCCATCAAACTGATCAACCTTGTTAACCACTGCTTATAGTGCTGTGATTGCCAAAGCCTCCTTTCGATCCTTTTTTTGTTGATGTTGCATAATTAATATAATAGCTTGAAACATATTTACAATGTTTGGGTCTAGATACATACCTTGTCCATCGAAAAAAGCTCCACTAGAAGATCCACTTGAAGCTCCACCCAAAGCTCCATCAATAGCTCCAAAATCCAGCTTTTTGCTTTCTTGTGCCATTAATTCCAAATAACCACAATAAAAGCCAATACCTTCCACCCCAAATTTTCACGTCGGGTTTACCACTTATGTCGTATTACGTGTTGTCTCGTTCGAAAATGCACCGGGCACTTGGCTGTAGAAGGTAAAGTATTGTTTGCAAATACTCAAGAAATCCTAATAGGTTTCACCCATGTATAAGGAATATAATTCGAGCTTCAATTCAAAAGTATTTAAAAATACTCCTCTTAGTAAAATCAACCTTACATTTATCCCAATTACCTTGTTTCTTTTATAATTAAGCAATTTTTATTTTTGTTTATAAGCCTTAACCCTAATCAATGAGCTTGGACAAGCTATAATTTTTAATCAAACTGTCTACTTAGTGTGAAATTTTGCACACACATGATGATATAAGCCTTTTACATGCTCAAAAAAATTTAGCCCAACCTAACTTACAGATTGCAAGAAAACGCCCAAAAAGCGCACTGATGACACTCGGTCGCCAACTTGAAGATTGATGCAGAAACTCCAGTGGTGATTTCTCCTTCTTTCACCATTAACTTCAGCTCAAACTTGGTGTGTAGCTCCACTTAAAAGTCTTCTTAATCGTCGATCTTTGAATGTCCCCGTCCTTTGCTTTCGGCGGTCATTTTTTTCCCTGGAGGTCTGATTTCGACCCTGTTTCATACCCGGTCTTTCTTTGGGTATCAATTCAACTAATTCTAAGGATTTTTAAGTTAAATCCTATCCTCAACTTAATCCTAGTATCAACCATAATAACTATTTTTCTTTTTTATCCTATTTTAATTAACTTATGGCTTTTCAAAATCAATAAAAGAGTTTGTATAGCCTAGAAGAAAACTTTAACAACTAACTTTTATCTGTTAGCTATTAAAACAAGAAAATAATCTAAGAGGCTTCCATAATCCTTTTTTTAAATATCTTAAGTTCTTATTGAACTAAGATAATCAAGTATTAAATATAAATTACTCTTATCTATACCTTTCACTATATAAACGTGCTGCAACACGACAACGCACAAGAACAAGACTTGCTAGTAATATGGCCTCTCTTCCCTCTTCAAGCATCCAATGGGAACCTTGTATATTTGAATTAGTAAAGAATAGGAAAAGAAAGCATTGTGGAGAGTATAGAGAAATTGGACATAACAAGTGTTGAAACAAAGGCATCAAAGAAAAATATAAAAAATAAAAAATAAAATAAAAAATCTTAAATTATCTAATTAGATTCTTTAATAAAGCTTTTAATATTTTTTATTAATATTTTTTAGATTTTTAATTAGAAATTTATATTAATAAGATGAATAAAAATTTATAATTTAAATATATATAATATTTATAAATATTAAATTATTTATTTATTTATTCATATAGATAAATATTTTAATAAGATTATTTTATAATATAAATATATGTATATTATTAAAATTTTAAAATTAAAATTTAATATAATTTTTTTTTATAAAATATCCTATTTAATAAAAGATTCTTTAAAATGCTCCATGCAGTAATAGTGATTGCCAAAATCTCCTACATGTGTGCCGTCTCTCCTTCTTCTTGAACATGTGGAGTCTAATTGTAGGTTTGAAGTGACTTAGCTTTAGAATACAGATTGACCTAGTGGAAGTACCTGATCAAGTATTTGTGCCAAAAAAAACATAGAATAGTGAAGTGCAAAGAATGTGGTGGTAGTCATTACAAGAAGACTATATGTTGTAAGGTGCCTTGAATAGAAATTCATTACTACTTTATAATAGTGAAATGGTGAAATTTCTCGTTTGGAGAGGAATAGGAGTATAGAGAGAAAGGACAAAAAGAGGGGAGAAGAGGAAGAGGGGAGAGAGGGAGGTGAGGGATGGAGATTTTAAAATGAAATTGGAAAATTTTAAAGGATACTTTTATTAAGTTGGATGTTTTGTAAATGTATTTTTATAAATATATTTTGTCTAAATACAAGCAGATTATTTGTTGAAGGCCAATGATTTAGATAATATAATTGTAGTACTTGAGGAATTATATATATATATATTTTATTTTATTTTAAATTATTTTTTGGTTGTAATAACATTGAAAATTCAAAGCATCACATATCTATTGTGTTGAACTTTGAGTTTTTAAATTCAAAACCAAAATCATGTAATTAATATGATTTTTTATATTATTTCATTTAATAGCACCATTTCTGAACTATGTGATTTTTTCATCACAGTTCAAAATAGAAAATAGAGAATAATGTCTTTCTAGTTAAATTAATTACATGTTGTAAAACAAGCGTGATTTTTATTTCCATCAATGCTTCAGTATTACTCATGCACATTTTAGTCTTTTATATACATTTAATAGACCATGAAAAATTCTTCAATGATTAATTGTTTATAGAATAAAAATTAGGGCCATGTTTCCTGCAACGTATGAAAAATTATAAATTTAAGTTACCTTAACAAATGCTCTCTAGTATACGTAAGTATGATGAATACATTAAAACATCAAATGAATCCCTAGAAAATATCATGTAATCTTAAAAAATCTAACTAAGCGCACAAACCAACAAGGACTTCGTTCATTTGAGCCAAATATACGTCCATCCACAATCATGCGGAAGTTGAAGTCCAAAACTATGAAGCTGCGACATGTAGCACCGTTCATGCTTTCCCGCTCTGTGGTACTGAATTCAAAATCGTATTTATATTCATACGAAGTTCGTATTTGCAGCATCAAGCGCAGTTCGGTTCTTCCCTCGAGGCTCAAAGCTTCTCACTAAGGTTCCGGAAGAAAGGAGATCGGAGCACACAAGACAAGCCATGGGGATTTAGGGATTGCTTCCCACTCTGAAATCCACCACGATCCCTCGGCATGCACAAGACTATACTGGACACAAGGGTTGGTGAAGCCAAGACCAGCTCTTGGCTACACCAAGCCGCAATCTGCTGCCGGTCGATGCTTTCGTTTTCTTCGAAATGGGGATTCCAAGCGCACTCATGCTCGCCCGTGGGGCGGAGAGTAAATTGCACGCATAAGGGCAGGGAAATGTAGCAGCACCTCCGTCGAGGGCGATGTCCAGTCTCCGGACTGGTTCCTATTGTGGGGACTGACAGCAGCGGTGAACCGTAGCCGCTCAACAGAAGGCCAACACTCGCCGCCAGTAATTGGAGCCAAGTGTGTATGTGCTGTGATCTTCGTCCTCAACACGCTAATATCATCCACTATTCCGATTTTGAGTTCGCGTTGGATCCCCTCGGGAGAGGGGGGGGGGGAGGGCTGCGCCAGCCAAGGAGGTAGTGCAAGACCAAGGCGACGCTTGCGGGCCCGGGCAGCAAGCTGCCGTGTGGACCCGCACCCGAGAAAAATTAGATTAATATCAAGAGGCTCGATGAGCCTCGTATCAGATATTAAACTGATAAGAACAGATACTACACTTGATCTTAGCCAAAAGGCCGAGAAAGGTATGCCTGAGTAGAGCCATCCCGCCCCTTCTTATACCCGACACTCCTCTGCAGGCTCGCCAAAGCACATGGTATAACTCGTCGCGTGGCCTGCCTGGAGAAAGGAAAAATTGCTTCTTTTTCTCAACAATGCCGGTGTGAATTGAGTCATTCATATGAGTATACGCGTTCACAGGGCAGGGTTTAACATGATCTTTGATTCCCACTCAAAAATCTTGTCACAATTATAGTTTGTAACCAAAAGAACGTGTTTGTAATTTTATCCAAATCATTTACAATACTACAAGTTCATTTTCTCTGGAGCAGTTCATCAACTGAAAAAGATATCATGTTTGACAGTAACCAGTGGGAAGGACTATTTAATCACCAAATCACAAACCAAAGTTTTTTAAAAAAAAATTGTCTTCTGTAAGTAAAGTAGCTGTTGCATTTCTTTTTCTTGCCTACAGACATGGTTCTTGCCTTTACTAGTGGTGGGAGAAGCTATGTTTAAAAATCATATTATGACATGTTTTTGGTGGGAATCAAGCTGTTGATTATGCCCATTCCTCTCATAACATGGTTCAGAACACACATAGAAAGGGATTATGCAAATGATTAGTGTGGTTCAGTGGAGACGGTTCCCTCAACCATACATGTATAATGATGAAAACACACCCAGTCAATTTTTCAAAAGCAATTGCTGCAATCTGATACACTATATTATTACTTTTTTGTAGATGGAGGGTGATAGTAGTTGACGCCTCATTGTGTCTGACTCGGCCTGCAGAACAAAGTACAATTTGTAGTGTATGACACCAGATTTGGATCTAGACCGGTGTAATACATCACAGTGAGGAGCTTTATGATTAAGCACATTTGTATATCTTAACCTCATGTGCCTCATATCCTACTGCAAGTTCAACATGCAGAAATGGTAGAACATCAGAATACTTCCTTTACTCAGCAATTTCCAACACATGTAATTACAGAAATTCCAAGTTCACTTTCACAGATGTTGCATAACCACTAAATCTATTCAAATGTCCCCAGAAAGTGACTAGATTATCATTTGACAGCATATTGCATGATGTGTATAAAAATAAGTAAACATAGGATTCTTACAATGCACATAATGATGCCATTGGTTTATGTTTCCTATACTAATAGGTATAAATTCAAAATTGCTTAGATACCCAATGATAAAGTCAAAATCTTCTTATTTATTTACAATAATTACTATATTTTATCAAAATAAAAATAAAAATAAAAATAACAAAATTATTGCAGATGTTTTATTGAATTTTATGCATCTTATTTTACTATCCTTTATTTTTAAACAAGCATAATAATAATGAACAAATTTCAGCTGAATTTCACTTGGTAGAAGTATTATATTGGTGTAGTTTTCACATGAATAAAGCATCAAAAATGGGCTTTGCAAAGATATTGGATTTGCATTTAAAAATTTACAAAATTGACCATTTCAATAAAGATTTATCTCTTTTTTTGTACCAAATGACAGTAAATTAGTTATTTTAATTATTATTATTATTTATTACAAAGAATAAAAGAATATATTCATTGCAAAGAATAAGAGATTATATTCATTTACAGAGCACAAAAGTTGTAAGCATGCATTGTTACAGAGATGATGTTGTGTTGCACTTTTTACTATATATATATATATATATATACATATATAATTTTATCATAATAAAGATTAGAATGATACCAATGATATTAAGACACATTTGTATAGAACTACATATAAAAAATTTGTATCATGTTCTACAAAACAAAACCATATGTGTCTTTATGTATTTATATAGACACATATTTTAAGTTTGTATTATGTAAAACTCAAGATCATTTTTACACATACAATAATACACATTAAAATTTCAATATATTCTGTATAAAATGTTCAAACTAAATAGAGGCAGAGAATTTTTCCAATTCCTGCTTTTGTATATCTTTTTTATCTCTTATTGTTGGGATTGTATGTGTATGTACGTGTGATGTTTGTGCACAACTTTTTTGCAAATTACTTATTTATTATGCTCTAAAAAAGTCACATGTAATAAATCTGGAATAAAAATAACGTAAGTAATGATCTTAAAAAACTTCAATGTGTAGTAACGTTATCGTACTATGTATTGAGTAATTGTATGCACAAAGTACGATTTTTGTTAGAAAGTGTATCATTGCAGGTAAAGAATATATCAAAGTAACTGTGCTCCTTACTGGAAGTTTCAGATACAACGTTCCAACATGAAGTAGACTTGTCTGTTTTGCACATACTAATCACTGATTTGATCGACTGTATAGTCTTGCAGCAAGGTGGTGTTGTCAAATTAACATGGCTGAGACATGACTTGAAGGCAATACCAAACCCTCACAACTTTAGCAATTTTTCATAGCCGTAGTTTGAGGAGAAAAAAAAAATTAAAATTAAAAGAAATTAAGGAATCGACTTGGATAGGAACTTAAAGAATAAACAAATTCTGGGAAAAAGGGTAGACCGACGATACGGTACATTTCGGAGTTGGCCAGACTAAGAACCGGATTAGAGCACGAGCCTTACTCAATTAACAGGTGGAGTGCAACATCTCCAACATCACATCCTGCAATTTTTTCTACAAAATCTCTGCATCTTCAGCAGCAGTCTAGTGCCTAGCAGTTAGCTCAACTTAAAATTGATTCTCACCTACACCTATTCCATGAAGAAATCTAGAAGTGCAGACCAAATCGACTGGTCATTTACAGCGAGTCAACACCTGCTTGTATCGAATGATGCATGGAATCGGAGCTTAAACTTTGTTTAGAGATACTAGTTCAATTGCACTACCAAGAGGCCAAGCAGTTTCTACGAAGGACCCACTATATTTCACCTTTTTGACTAGCGTAATCTTTGCATCTGGTTGCACCTGAAACCCTGACACGAGGAGTGAATACTGATATGTCAAATCCATGCACAAGAACTTTCTAGTATCCTCTTTTAGCTTGGGATACTCTTCAGCTAGCTCATCAATACTAAGCATGCAGATTTTCGTAGCAGCTGCTTCAAAATCTGAGGGCATGACCACTGCCTCTGCGGCATCAGGATCTATTACGATCCCTGCCTCAAGAGCTCGATCAAAAAAGAAGGATGCCACAAAAAGCGACTTCATTCCAGCACCACCGCCTCCGCTCCAGATTCCTCCAAAAGTGCACTTAAGGCTGTCACAAGTTTGATCCACTTTGAGAGCGTTGACAACAAGCGTTCTACATTTCTTGTAATCTCCGCCATCCGCGCTTGCACTTGCCTTGTATTCCTGTCCAGCATATGTGTATATGCCTTCAAAGCCCTTACCAAGACAAGGGCAGGATTCGGACTCATCCACTAGCTTCAAAACTTCCGCCCTAGCAGCCAACAATCCGTAGCTGAGGTAGCTGTGCACATATAAGTTGTATGAGGTTCCCATGAGGTTCATTTTCCTTACATAAGCTTGTTCGCCACTGCGGGGTTTAGGAGCTGACAAAAAATCATTATCAGAAATTGCATACGCCATTTGAACAGAACCTCCACCAAGATCCACGATGCCGACAGTTTGATCGAAGGATTGCCCAAGGCGCTTTAGAAGATAATTGACTGTGACCCACTGGTACGAACCCTCTTGTGTTCCATCTATGATACTCACCCATTCGGGCTTGAATTTGAATGAGCTTTCCATCAACAAGGTATCAACCTCTTTCAAAAGGTTAGTAGCTTGATCTCCAGGAAGGAGTCTAAGACCCGCGGTTGCACCAAGAAGTACAGGTGTAGTCCTATGCTGTTCAGCAGGGACGACTCTTAGAGCTATGTCCAGCAAAGGCTGCAAAGACGCTGCTCCCTCCTTTGGACTAAGCGCATAAGAACTCAATCCATGAGGAAGCTGCTTAAACACTTCAAATTCATCCCCAACTTTGACAAGCTGTAATTTCTTGTCAAAAGAAAACACATGCACTCTGCTACCGGAGCTTCCTGCGTCGAAAATGACTGCATATCGCTTCAGTTCCGGAACTCTCACATTGTTGCTGGGAAGTTCGTAATTAGAGTCGTATCTGGCAGCATTTTGCGGATCAAGAATGCGCGGCATCAGCACCAAGACTACTGAGATGAGAGCGAGAGGCACACAAACAACAAAGATCACTCCCCTGTACCGGTGGCATTTCTCAGGGAATGTCTCCCTACGGAGTCTCCTCATTTTTCCTCAAGCTCTTGAGACTAAGCAGGTCCCCCTTCTTGAGGCTGCAGCTCAGACTCAAATAGAACGACACCAGTTATGTTTCTCCAGATCCGAATTGTCTGGAAGCGTATCCTAAAGAATTGAGTTTTCCAGATCTTGTTTGACTTTGATTTCTGCTTCAAGCAACAAAAGAAGTTAGACATGCACTACAGGGCACTTGCACTAATAGATGCAATTCATCAAAACTTGTATTTCCAGTCTGACCATACCCACAGTTCTAATCACTTCGGAGCATGTGAACTAGCTAGTAGCCAACCGACAATATTAAATAGAAGATTCTATACACATAATAATAATATATTTGGTAAATACGTCATAATTTTTCGTTAAAACAAATTTAAAAATTCAACACCTTGAGGTGTCATTTGACAAGTATTATCCCTTTGATTAAGTAAAACTACTAAAATAGACTAGGAGAGTGTTCATTCTCTGATCCTGTAAAGCATGGCATGACGGCAGTAACTCACAGATGGAAGTCTCTACTAAAGATGTCTTAGTAGAGCAGAGAGCGAGCTGAGGTTAACCGGCTATCAGCAGTGAAAAATTTCACAACTGGCAAACCCAAAAGCAAGTAGAATTACTCATAACTTGAATAACTCAAAAACTCTATGTCATAATTGAATCTGACTGCATATCCATGTAAAGAACGAGTTCCATCACATCATCGTGAACAAGTTTGAAGCGGTTAATCTGCCGACTCCGTCGACCTTATTGTCCCACTATTCTTTTCTGAGGGGGTCGGCGGAGCCGCTATACTGAGCGGATAAGAAGTCAGTCAAGCCATGGAAGTACTGAATCGAAAGTCTTAAGTCGTTTCACAGAAACAATGCACTACGATGCTGACGAATTCTTTCAGCATAGCTGTCTTAGCCGACCATGTCTCACGCATTCAAAAAAAAAAATCCTAAAGCTTCTCTATGAAGAGCATGCGTGGACCCATCTGTTAAATATCTTAAGTTCACCTGCTTTGATCATTCATCACCTCAGGCGAGTCAGATTTTTCGTATCCTGCTATCAGAACATAACCAAGGATATTTTTTCGCCCAGAATCTTATAGACTAACAGTTGAAATGCTTTGTTAAAAGCTGTCTTTCAAAAAAAAAAAATTAAAAAACACCTACTTACACACCTATACGTTGGCACAACAACCGAAATAGAAGTGCATCTAGAAACACCAAAATGGCCTTGCTAACCTCGGTCAAGCTTTGCCAGCATTCAACAGAAATTTTGCGTAAAAGACGATACAAAATTCCCAAATATAAAAAATACGCCATACACACTCCGTAATGCCAAATTTCGTAAGCAATGTATCAGGATCTATACGTACAAAGTCTAAGCACCAAAAACACGATTCCTAACGAAGCAAGAAACGAACATTGCACACCTGAAAGGTTTCGGAAAGTTGGGATATATTTCCCCCAACTCATGCCCACAAACAAATTCATGAACTTGAGCACCAAGATCTACAAAACTCTCTCCTCAAAATGCCAACCGCTGAAAACGACCCAAGAGTAGCCAGAGACACCTCTGCGTAAACAGTCTACAAAAATTGCATCTCATTCCCACACCGAACGCACTGATGTTTCAACCCAGACCACCAGATCTACACACCACTTCCCAGGCTACGCCGCAAACACCCCAAACACCCAAAATCTGCTCGGGAACAAGACTCACTGGAAACTCCAGCTCGTACGCGTCCACGCAGCGCCGAAGAATTCAGCGAAGAATCAGCTGTCAACAGGCGCAACCGCTACGCTGAAGCCGGCGCACAAAGATGTCTACGCGACGCTGCGAAGCAAGTGCTGCTACCGAAGCTCCGGGACGAGGGAAAAATCACGCGCGCGACCTCTCGACGCACGGATTTTCATGGCCATTGCCGCGCTTGTGCATATTTTTTCCACGGCGCGATGCGCTCCCCTCACATCTGAGAATCGGGATCATACCCTTCGAGAACCTGGAAGGTGAGGTCCGGGTTTCAACCAAATATAAACAAGAACCGAAACTCAAGCGGGATCGTCGCATGATGGAGAACGAGGGTCCCGGTAACAGGAACTTGGTACCCTCACATGGGAACCAGTTCTGGAACTTCATCTTACACCGAGTTGCTATTCCGACGACTGCGAGAAAACATCAACGCGTTAACCGAGTATTGAAGTAGCGCGGAGGAGGCGTGTGTGGATTGTTAGCTTGTGGAAGCGTTGCAGCGCGGTGCAGGGCGGATAGGATCGGACATTTTGAGGTAAGGACTCGGCGTTTGTTGCAGTGTACTCCGATGTTTGAAGCGTTTCAGAGCGTTTGGAGACTCTTGGACGGCAATAAGCGGCACCTTCAAATAGCTGTGCGTGTGTACAGTTGGTCGAAGGATTGCTTGGGGTGGTTGTGTACGGAAGGATAGTCTGCATCGGGTCGGATTTTTGTGTTTCAAGGGATAGAGAGATGAATTTTTTGCGATAGATCGTGTATTTTGGAGTTTGTGCACGAAGTCACGGCTGTCGATTGCTGCGGGAAGCTCTATGGAGGGGTATTTGGTTTAATTGTTTAACGTGGAGTTTCTGGGACTCAAGAAAGGTTTTGATCACTTCGATTTGTATGATTGCCCTTGAATCCGCGCTGGAGGCGCTAGAATCGAGCTCTAGGACTTGCATTTCACCCCAATGCGGTATGATGTTACCATTTCATTTGTTGAATAAGACTGATTTCGTTTGTGTGAGGTTGAAAATCTCTGCAATCTATAATGTCTATCGTTCCTTTGAGGGTGAGGTGTCGGAGATGGATGTAAGACTTCAATTAAGTCAATTGAATGTGGACGCTAGCTTAATCTGCAAAGATTTTGAACGATTCGATTTCGATCTGATGATAACTTTCAGTCCATCGGATGTGCCCTATTAGTATCATGATCCTCTACAAAGATCACTGGCAATAGGTGTCAATAATATTTAGGCAGAGTATCCAGTGAGAATCTTGTTACCGATTTTCGTGCTACTCGTTAAGATTGCTTTCCTAGGGTTTTGGGATTCCTGACTACTGCTTAAAATTGTTTGTGCTGTGTAAATTTGAAGACTGCCTCATGCAGAAGAAGCTAATTAACACTCTGGGGTTTAAGGTTTTCCTAGCAACATCTCAGTCGTTTATGTACCTGTCCTATGACATTAGACATTCAGAAGATAGGCACTCTTTGGTAATCATATGATTTATCAATTTCGTGTGATACAGCATTTGTAAATCTCAGATAGAGCAGACCACAATGGCAAAGTGATCTGTATCAATGGTGCACAAACTTCGGAAAGCTTAAATTATTGGTGAAAAATCGTTAGTTTAGTCATCAGGAACTATGACGATTTGAAATCTAATCTACATCTTGCCTGGATCGTGCAACTGCTAAGTAGTGGCTCAAGCCAGGAATTTTTTGTACAGATTTCCCCATATCTATGTTTTCTGTACTTTATTGTCTCTCCAGTTTTGTAATGATCAGGCAAAGAAGTAACCTTAGTCTGATTTTTATTTGATAGTTGGATGCTACTGGATAAGTCTATCTATGGGATAACTTGATACTTAAGGTAGAAAATGGTCTGGTAGTGAATGAGTTAGTAACGTAAGGGCTTTCTTTGCTCCACGAATGTGTACTATTGTGCGCTAATATTACTGTTAAAGAGTATCTCTGCAGAAAAGCGAGACCATTGTGAAGTACGTTATAGCAATTAAAAGCCTCACATCTTTACTAGGAAAACCTCGCAGAGGTTGTTGCCAGATCCTGACTTTTCTAGTAGACAGATTTTTGACAGGGCTATCAGAGGTGTTCAGAAGGGACGACAAAGACCAGCATGTCAACAGAGGGAGGACTGCATGTTCTTGATGGCTCTCAGATCAGAAATGCATTACCTGATCTTCAATCGAAGAAAAGTTTTTCTAAGAATGATGAAGGGTCGAAAGGGTATTTGACACCATCTGAGGTGCGGCGGGCTGCGGAAGCAGAAGCAGCCGCTCTTCTTTTAGGTGTCCAACTTTCTTCAAAGATTTCTGAAAATGCTGCATCAAAACTTCCAACTGAAGATTCTGCAGAGATCACGGAGGACGTGTTTTCCAGTACCCTGCAGAGTTATCTAACAGCAATTGCTGATGCTTTAGAAGGTAAGTTCTTAGAGCGAGTGCGTCAGCTGTTTGGTCGGTCAATCCATTTTGGTTTAGGGCTTTTCATCCTTTTGGATAAAGGTGTCCTGCTAGTTTGTCCATGTCAGTTCATGGTCATTCGGTCTCCAGGGATTTTACCTTTGCGTTGTAGAAGAAAAATGCTTTAGAAACAGATAGGAAATACTGCAAGAGCGTTTGGTTGCTGAAGGGCCTGCAGTTGCAAACTAGGCGATTACAAGTGCGTTGCTTCATTGAGCTTTTGGATGGACCCAATCCAGCTATTGATCCCACTGTTTGTTTTTTCTAAAACGTTTTTTCACACAGATGAGCCGGTAGTAGTGTCAGTACTAGACGGCTCAGCAATTAAGGCTTTGCTAGAAGATGAAGATGATTTTGCGATGGTTGCTGAGGATCTGTTTGAGAAGTTAGACACTGATGAGAGTGGCAAGCTGAGCAGCAAAGAGCTTCGACCTGCCATTTTGCAGCTGGGCATTGAGCAGGGTGTCCCTCCTGCCGCAGGTGTGCTGGCTCTCTTGAACTTATAACCACTAGTAGTCGTAAGCTCCTCAAATGGCTTCGTGCATATCTACATTTGTTTGTACGGTTAAAAGAAGGCCCACATCGAGTTGGTGACTGCGTCTGCTTTAAACTTGCATCTGTATTTCAGTATAAATATTGAATGAGGTCTGAGTGGCATTTGCAGCCTCTACTGAAGCAGAGGAATTGGTTACCAAGTTGATCAACAAGTATGGCCAGGGGACCGAGGAGCTTGGACAAGCTCAATTTGCTGCATTATTGCAAGATGTCCTTCAGGATATGGCCGAGTCTCTTTCAGAGAAACCTATCACAATTGTACGAGATGTGAAAATGCTCAATGGCTCGCATTTGCGAAAGGTTGGTTTTTGTGACTATTTCTGTTTTTCACCTTTATCATGTTAATCACAGCTGTTATAGGCTTTCTAGAGGTATTCCCAGCGGCTGATTAGTGGTGAAACCTCGTTTGTAGTCTGTACCTACATCAGAATCCCGACATTTGGTAGGAGCAATAAATAGATAGATAATCTCACCTTGCTGCTGTATAATTTGATGGTGCAGATGCTGGCTGATGAGAAGGCATTGAAGGAAACAACAGATAGCATGTTTAACGACCTAGATGTCAACAAAGATCAACGCTTGAGCAAGGCTGAAATCAGACCATTATTTGAACAACAAGCTGCAGAGTGGGGTCTACCTCCCATTGGTGATCCGGACACAGAAGAACTATTTGACCAGGTTTTCAAGGCCGTTGACACAGATAAAAGTGGGGAAGTTGAAAAGCTTGAGTTTGCAGTTCTTGTCAAGACCCTCCTTGCAGATTTTGCGGAAACGTTGCGGCTCAACCCAATACTAGTGGAGGTAGAAACTGCCTCTCGTTGAAACATCGAGTCACAGTTCTGGAGGAGGGATGTTATCTAAAGTCGTAGTCCATTTTTGGATATGTAAGATGACTTTGCAGCCAGAGTTCTTGTGAAATGTGACACCAGGCATGATGAAGGCTTGATGATATTTTAGAGTGATAATTTTATGTGGCTAGAGGCTCATGAGGTCGTGAGATCGAAGTGGAAATGATTTGTGAAAGCTACTTCGACCTGTGTAGCTTTTCTAAGCTAGAATAGCTATATGAAACAGATAATGAAACTTCAAGCGGATCAATAGAGCTCGCAGAATCCATTCTTCGAGTCTGTCTGCTCAGAACCCACCTATGTCCTTCAAGTTACAAAACTCCGTGGGACAAACAGACGTGTAGTACATGCCTAAGGTTGGTATGATTGTTTGCGGAGTGTTGTTTCTGCTCGACTTGAATAGAATCAAGCGTGCAGATGCTCACTCAAGTGTCTTACACAAGCTCTTCGAACAATCCACAAAGAAGAACTTTTATGACGCTTCACTTCCGAATAGCACTCCGTATTGTCTCGACACCAATCTTTATGCATCCATGAACCTCATCCATAACATTTGAGACCATGACTTGTCAGTGACAACTATTTGTGAGTAGACTATGTGGCTAGAGTTTGATTAAAAAATAATCGCTAGTTTTGTAAACGCTTCTGCTCTATGCCTAGTGAAGAAAACTATACAGTATTTGTAGCTATTTGTTTGTCTGCCTGCGTTGGATTACGTCAGTGCCTCTTGTCTCGCCAACGCTTTTGTTACTCACGAGTCATACTTGCAAGAGGATGACTTATACATTCTTGTAAGCTAATGCAAATAAAGATTATATTTGTTGTATATGTTGTTATCTAGGATCTTTATAATTAAGATTGATCCCCAGTGAATCACAATCAATGTTCTAAATGATTCATTTTCAAGTTTATTTAAATATTGAAATATTTTATTTTATATATAATTTGATTTTTTTTAGATATTTAAAAAGATACAAAAACATTGTTAAAAAGTTTTAAAAGATTTTACTATAGATACATATAAGATTTGCTTTAATGTTCTTCTCAATACAAAACAATGCTATTGCAACTAAGTCTTTGTATTAGGCCAGAGGATTGCTTCAACACACAAATCACAATTATAAAACAAACTATAGAATTAAAAGATAGCTCTAGGTGTTATTATACACAATATATAATTATAATACTTTACAATAATAAAAACAACAAAAATAACACATATATATATATATATACATACTTACATATTTAAATAATTCAATTTTATAAGTTACAACATATAATGTGTAGGCTTTTCTAATTTTTAGTAGCACTGCTAATTAATATTAACTATAAGTTTTGATTGCAAGTAAAATGATATTCAATTGATTATATAAGTAAAAATATAATATATTGAATGTTAATTTTTTGAAGTGAAAGAGTAACATTTTTTTGCATGAATTTAATATTTGGTTTATTTTTTAAAATTTGAGAAATTAAAAATTCAAATATTATAACAAAATGTATATAAAATAATATTCATATGTTACTATCATTTGTTACTAAAGTAAACTAATTGTTTGATATTTTAAAGATAAAAATAATATATTTAATATATATATATATATATATATATATATATAATTTATTTTAATATCACAAATTTGTTTAACTTTTTGATACAATTTACTTATTTACATGATTTTATACATTTTATTTATTTGTTTATTGGTATTGTTTTTTTTTAAAAGTACAAAAGTAGAACCAATTGTCTATATATATATTATTAATAAAAAGTAGAATCTTACAAATTTTAATTTGGATATAAATTTGGAAGAGTGCAAAGTTTCAAAATTCCAAAAAATGAAGAAGACCATAATATGTAATTTGTTGAAGATATTAAGTGTAAATTTTATACAACTTATAACAGAAGTTGAGTGTCTTAAGAAGGCCATATTAACTTCACAAAAGATTCATATGAAAGTAGGTGCAATTTATGCAAAGAAAAAATAATCACTGATTCCAGAATTGCAATTGACATTTTGAAAACTGCAGATATGATTATTAAAATTCAATTACATAATTAAAGAATGCCGGAAAAGAATTATATCTTTAAGATGGGACAGAAATGTAGAAGGCACGTTTATGTGTAAATGAAATTAATAAAATGACCTTAAAATGCTCATACCATATACCAAAAGCTCTTTACAGAAAACCGACTCCAAAAACAAACATCATATTTTTATTTTGTCAGCAGCACCAATAAACATGATTTCCCTTGATTACGTATTTCATTTTATGGAAAAATAGTTGTATAAGCATCTTAAGAACAAGCCTATAGTGCACATTAGTGACATGTGAAAGCCGTGAATAATTGCATTGTTGAGCCACTCAAATTGCCGTAAATTCTAAGATGAGAGACTTTTTAATTAAATGCCCCTAGAGCCTGAGCCCGTGTGTTATAGAACCCAAGTCCGTTAGTTACAGCACCGAAGCTCGTGCACCATAGACCCTCATTCTTTGAGCTACAAAACCCGAGCTGTCGTGCCGTAGAACCCGGGCCACCTGGTTGTGGAACCCGAGCCCGCTGGCTATAGAACCCGAGCCAGTAGGTTACAGAACCCGAGCCCGTGTATCGTGGAGCCTCCAGTGAAGAAGGGAGCATACCCTGGAAGACAAGTAGATGATAGGACCCGGCAAGCAATGACGTGGATCGCTGTGGTAGCCCGGACAGGGTGGATCGGACGGCGGAGAGCGACGCTTGGTCCCTGAAGACTAGCCCGCTTGGCACCGCGGGGGCCTCTTTTGTGTTTTGGAGCTCCACCCCGACTACTCCCTGCTGCTGCTGCTGCTGCCAAGCCGCTGCATCACCAGGTCACTCATTCTTCCTCATTCACCATGACAGCACAGAGTGCAGAGGATTTGGCCACCGTGCTGGAGCAGCAGAAGATCCATGTGAGTCCTCTCATTCCTTTTCAATTCCTTGTTCTATCGTTTGTTCCTGCAGTCTGCCTCGGTGGGGATTGGTCTGTGGGTTTTTGAGAGGGTGGAGTTTTCTGGATGTTGAGTCGGGTGCTTTGAAGGATTCGTAGAGAGCGAGTACATTGTGGAAAATCTGTTAGGTTTGTTTTCTGGGTTAACCCCAATGTGAAGTTTTAGCCGCAGCCCTAATTTTTTGGGGTTGAGTTTAGATTTGAATGGGTTTTGGTGCTACATTGACGTGAGATTTGTGTGAAAGTTGGAGTGCCTGGTGTTATGTTCGATGTTTTCTTTCGCGCATTTGCTGTAAGGTGTGCCGCGGCCTTCCTGGTTCTGGATTGGAGCTGTGTGGCGAAGTTGAGTGAGGATTTTGAAGTCTTTGGTAGGTCCGAGGTTTCGATTGGAGAATAGAGTACATGTTTTCTTAGTTTTTTGAGCTGCTCGTGAAGCTGTATTAGCTGCTTTAAGGAATGGAACCCTAATTCTTAAGGGGATGTTTTGTTGTATTGATGGCCCTACGCCTGTGCTTCTTCTCATGCGATTGGTCCATATTGCGTGTCTCGCGAACCCTAGCATGAAGGATTGATTGTATCACAACGACGAGCTAATGAATTCTGTGAGGGTTTATGCATTACATCATCGCTGTGGATCAGTTAAATTAGACAGCCAAGTAGCAAGCGATTCAACAGGAAACAGTTTTTTGATTTCGATGCCTTGTGCTTCTGATTTTGGTATGCCGACACTCTGCCAGGTGCGAAGGTGTTGGATTCTTTTTATTCTAACTGAGCTTCAATTCCACGTGCGGAATGTGTTATGTGCAGTCAGATGAGCCCACCATAGAGGACGCTAAGGACGACGACGACGATGAAGACGATGATGACGACGAGTTTGACGCTCTTGATGGAGACGACGGTCATGGCGAAGGTCTTTTTTATCGAATCCCCTTCTCATGCTTTTCGCAACTCTTGCCTTTGTTGACAAGTCTGTGAGTAATTCTTAGTTAGACATCTCGTTTTTCGTGATAGGAAATTTCACGTGTTTATATATGTACTTTGCAGGTGAAGATGATTCAGCTGCGGGTGGTAAGTCCAAGCAGAGCCGTGGTGAGAAGAAGAGCAGGAAGGCCATGCAAAAGCTTGGCATGAAGCCCGTGACTGAAGTCACACGGGTTACTATCAAGAAGAGCAAGAATGTACGCCTCTCGGGTTTAAATTTTACTCTTGTTTGACGTGAACTTCTGTGCAACTATTCCACAGAGTGTGCTACTATCTTCCATATCTGTCTGGTCAAATCACCAAGTATACACTATGCATAGGCCTGTGTACCTGACAAGCTTTTCGTGTGTAACATTTGTTTAGATGCTCCAATGTATGCGTGTATCTTCAATCTTTATCACAGATTCTGCATGTTCTTTCGGATCTTTGAGATGTCAGTATTTCAATAGCTTGCAAGTAACTCCGTCGTGCAACTTGCAGATCCTCTTTGTGATCTCGAAGCCTGATGTGTTCAAGAGCCCTGCATCAGACACTTACGTAATCTTCGGCGAGGCCAAGATTGAGGATTTGAGTTCTCAATTGCAGAGCCAAGCAGCTGAGCAGTTCAAGGTGCCAGAGGCTGCCAATGTCGAGGCCAAGTCTGCTCCCTCTGCTGCGGCTGAAGCTGACGATGAGGGAGATGTTGATGAAACAGGCGTGGAGCCTAAGGATATTGAGTTGGTTATGACACAGGCCGGAGTTTCACGTGCCAAGGCTGTGAAGGCCCTTAAGTCAACTGATGGAGATATTGTTAGTGCTATTATGAACCTTACAGGTTAAGGTATAATGGTTTGTCCTGATCTTTGCTGTAAGAGACCGGGTGTAAACTGAATTATATTGTCACAATGGATAGTTCTATGCCGAGTTGCATCTTGGTGTCCATAATGAACAACGAAGCGACTTTTTCTTCTACATTTGATTACCCTTCCGTTCTCCACTTAAATGCTGAGTGCTTCTGTGTTCGTGTTTGCATATTTTGAGTTGGTTGTTTCACATCATTACAAAAGTTCAGCATGTTCCACAAATTTTTCATCTCCCTGTAAATGTAGATGCCTCTCAACTTGATCATGCTGATTATGGATGAAGATGTTTAGCCTAAAATAGTCCTAACATGTGGAAACCTATGAATTTGATACTGACTAAATAAAGTGTGCAGAAGGAAGCGAAGGAGAAGAATAATCTATAACCCTTATTTATTTTTAAAGTTTGAAGCCTTTAATGAAGTTCTAATTTAAAGTCAAGTTTTGAGTTTAGTAAAACAAAATTATGTCTTAGCTAAAAAAAAACGATAACACAATTTAGAAAGAACAAAAACACTATTCAAAAAGACTAGGCAAAGAATTTTGCAATACTAAAATGCCTTATACTAAAATTCATCTCAAATTTTTACTAGACTGTTTTTTTAATTGTAAAGAAGGTTTCTAAATAAATTCTAAAGTTTGAGCTATTGTTAGAATGCCCTTGATATTGAAAAATTCAGAACCATTTAATGAAAAAATTATTAGCAAATACAAATTTAAATACTTTATTATCATCAAAATTATTAAAATTACCAATAATGTGTTTTAGAATTATATGTTTTAAAATTAGGAATATTAATGACACACTAAGGTTCTTACAGATAAGAATCTATATGTTTATTATTGCATATATATATATATAAGGAGCCATGTAGGTACAAACAATAATATTAAATTTTATTTAGTAGAAGTTCATGTATTTAGCAATGCAACAATAGCAATAAATAATGCAATTAGTTTTAAAAAAGTGAAATTTAATATTGTGTGTATCAAATGTAAAGTTTTAGATGTCTAATTTTTATGTGTATATTAAATGAACAAATAAAATGTACTAAAAAAATAAGTTAAAGAAGCAAAGTACTAAAACCAAAAATTAATTAGCAAAAGCAATAAATTACAAAAAGGATTCAAAATTAACTTGCTTGCACAAATCTAAAAATTCAAAAATAGAACCTAATATAACTAGAAAAAATATATATATATATATATGGAAATTTATAAATTATATAATATAATTTTATTAAAAGAAATATTTTAATGAGATGTTTTTTTAATTCAAGATATTTTAATAAAATTATTTAAACAAGACAATTATAACATGAGTATATATCTTTATTGAAGTAAATAGTAATCACTTATTTAATTTGGAATGTAACCAATAAATTGCCACTTTTGTGTTAAAATAAAAGTAATGATGAAGGGTATCTCTAGTATTTTATTTTTTATTCTTTTTATTCTTTTTTTATACCTATTGTAGGAAGGACAACATATTAAATTTTTCTTAAAGAACCCCAATGTACAACGTATAAAAAATATGTGTTTTGTCTAATAAATACTAGGCTTCTTCTTATTATATATTAAGCTCTATTATTTGTTATTATTATATTTATTATTATTTCTTCTTATTCTTTACATCCAAGTCTGTATTCTAGCAAAATATTCCATTTTTAATTTAATAGACTTTGTTCTTATACAACTTAAAGTATGTTTATAATCTTCTCATGAAACTTTGGATGCTTATTATTCACTTTATTAAGAAGATTTACATCAACTTTTAATATAGAAAGATCTTGAATGGGCAATAGTAGGTGATTTTTTACATTTGATTTTGAAATTCAAATACTACTTTTAAAACTTAATTGTCTTTATTTTATATATTTTTATATATATTTTTACTTATATATTTAATATTTTATAATAATATAAATCATAGAAAAAATAAAATAAAATAAAAATAGATTAGTCATAACCAATGTATTTACTAAGATCCAATTTTCCAATATATATATGTATATATATATTTTTTCTTTTTTCTTTTTTCAATTTTAAGCTTTCTTTTTATACATCTTAACAATCAATAAATAATTATAAATATTTTATAGTATTAATTATAGATCTTTAAAAAATATATATTTAAGAAAATCTAAATTATTGAATAGTACTAATCAACTAAAGATTTTTGTAGTAAATCCTCTTCTTTACTTTTGTTTTAGAAGATTTAAGAACACATCTAGTGAGTTGCATTATTTGTATACTTCTTACTTCTTTCTTTAAAACTATTGTATAATTCTACAAAAATTTCTATTATATATATATATATATATATCTTAATATATTATTAATATTTCAAGAAAAAAACATAATAAAGTTAGTAAGAAATTCAATGAAATAAAATGAATTAAGTCAAACTTCTAATTCCTATTTGTGCTCCATATAACTTCAAAAATGTTGATGGATAAATTATTCAACTAGTATGTTTGTGTAAGGATCTTACTATCTATACCCACACCATACTTATACATTTTATGTATATAGTTCTTTAAACTAAATATTTAAAAAAGTAATTTAGTTTTTTTTTCTTACTAATTATAGTTAAAAGATGTAAAAAACTCTTGCCACTATATTAATATCCAAACTTATATTATATACAATAAATTATCAAATATTTATATTTATTTTTAATTTTAATTTTTTATATTTTTGTATTACATCTTAATTAATTATTTTAAATATTTTATAGATATATTTGTTAGAAAAAGTTTAATAAAAAATAATCATATTTAGATATTAAGATTATTCATATTAAAATTCATTACAATGAGAAACTTTTGAATTGTTTTAAAAACAAATCCTTGCAGTATGACAATGTTATATTCTTTTGCAATTGATGTGATTGTAATAAAGAGAATATTATTATCTTTTTTTAAATAAATATTTTTGAAAGATTATTTCTTTATTTATATGATATTAAAAAGAATAAAAAGAAAATATTCTATATTTGTTCCCATAGAGGATAAATTTTTATAATAGATTTTATAATAGATTTTATAATAGATTTTATAACAAAAGCAGCAGCAGCAGCAGCAGCAACAACAAGGGGAGGCAAAAGCAGCCACACATACTCACATTCTCAGCTTCGATTTACCATTGGGCTCCAACTGGGATACAACGCCCAAAAAGCAATCTCCCCGAAAAGTATCTAGAATAAAGCCACCAAAAAGGGACGGAGATACTTTTCGTTGCTTCCAGGGGATGTTTGGATAAGCCCCTGCTCTCGCAGGTAGAGCAGCGAGCTTCTCAACCGTCCTCCGCCATCACTGCCGAGGAGCTCCTGCTCTGCACCCTTGTGGAGCGTGCGAATTCGGCCAGCACACTCCTCTGCTGGATTCCTGTAGCTCAGTTCGTTTCCTTTCTTTTTTGGTTTTTTGGAGAATTTTTGGGAGTTGGGTTTTGGGGATGGATAAGGTTTGAGGGTTTTAGAGGTTTTTGGTTTTCTGGGTGGTGGGTTTTTCTTTTTCTTCTTCACTTCCCGAGAACAGGAAGGGAGGGAGTGGAGTCGCCATCATGCAAAGCTTGCAGATACGGCTCAGGTTGAACTCACTTCTGGGCGGGGGAGAAGCACCTGGAGCGCCAGGTGCCTTGTTGAAGTCGGAATGGAAAGGAGTTGGGCAACTGTTGGGGTTCAATCCTTCGCCAGTTCCAGTTTCGTCGCGCAATTGTGTTACCAGAGCTGGAGGTAGTGAATCCTCTCGTCAATGTGTGATTGCCTTTGTCTTTACTCCAATGTGCAATTTCACTCCCTTCAGATTGTCTGGGCAACTGCGTGGATTACCGTGTCATGGTCCTGAATGCAATTTTGGTTACGCGAGATTGGGAGGTGGATTGCGCTTTCGGTCATATTATTCAATGGCTGGTGCGTTGGGCTGTGCTTATGGTAGTTACCTGTGTATTTTGTGGAATCAGGACCCGCTGTGCACCACCAGTCAAGGTCACGGCACCACCGTGGTGGCTACGGTGGGCATTATGATGGGCCAAAGCGGAGCAGAGACGATGCAGTGACGCGAAAGATGAAGTCCTTTCATGAGGGGTCGGATGGACCTCCACTGCGTGTCCTGCCTATAGGTGGACTTGGAGAAATCGGCATGAATTGTATGCTCGTTGGCAACTATGATCGCTACATTATGATTGATGCCGGTCTTATGTTCCCTGAGTAAGTTTTCGCCACTTATCCGCCTTTATCCTCCATCTCAATGAGAAGGGTATAAGTGAGTCATGAGGCCTTCATGTAAACGCATAGTTTTTTTTTATACCGAAAGCCCAGCTCTTGCAAATATGCGCGACGGCATTTGGTTAGCGCATGAGGGGTGCAGGGTTTAAGGTTTAGGGTTTAAAGGGATTCAAAAGAGAGTAGGGTTATGAGTTCCTTGGTCTGCACATAAATGTTTGAGAAATAGCGAGATGTTAGCGATGTACTTGGAGCAAGCTCTGAAGTCTCGTGGACTCGTATTCACCTAGAATGTGGTGATGCAGGCTGAGTTTTAACGCTGTCTGTTACATCGCACACGTAAGCGGTTTTAAGGTTTTTACGTGTTCAATATTGGTAATTACGGTGTTGCTACTGTTGTTAAGCTAGATTGGAATTAAGAAACGGTATTCTTGACTTCACAGCTATGATGACCTCGGGATTCAAAAGGTGTTACCTGATACTCAATTTATCCACCGTTGGAGAGACAAAATTGAAGCTGTTATCATTACTCACGGTCACGAGGATCATATTGGTGCTTTGCCTTGGGTAACTCATTTCCCTTACCAACAGTTCCTGCCCAATTGGTTGATGAAGATTGTCAAGTAGGTTTGTGTAAAATGTGCAACTAGACTTACTATCCAGATGTTTGACCTCAGAAATTGTGATTTAGTTCACTGAAGGGAGCTCCCCGCGCCTTCAGGTTGTGTCTAGAGATTGTTATCCTATTTCTTTTGGAACGTGAACTTTACGTTTCCAGGAAGCAGTATTCGTATTGAAGAAAATGATTAATTGGCAGCTGGTTCTGTAAAGTCGTAAGGATATAGATGTATGTGAGAGGCATGTTGATGTAAGCCTTCTTGATCTGACGTTTGGTGTTGCTATGGAGATTTATTTGGTTGAGACGTTAATTTTGGTAATGTTCATGTCACTTCTTTCAGGTGATTCCAGCTCTTGACCCTAAGACTCCCATTTATGCAACGGGCTTCACGATGCAGGTACTGTACCGCTCGTGTTTTCTTTTCTCTTTGCTTGGCTATCTAGTTTGAAACTTGTTTCAGTGGTTGCATGTGGATGTGGCACTCTCTGTTTAATTTGAACTATCAATTCGGACCATATCTTAGGCTAAGGTAACAGCTAGCTGTTTTCCTTCTTAAAGTTAATCAAGAGGCGTCTCAAGGAGTACAACATACCAGCGGAAGGCAGGTTACGCACCTTCAGCATGCGCGCCCGTTTTGATGCCGGTCCCTTCGAAATTGAACCAATTCGAGTTACACATTCCATACCAGACTGCTGTGGGCTTGTTCTGAGATGTGCAGATGGAACCATTTTCCACACTGGTGATTGGAAGGTCAGTTTACTATCTATCAATACTTCGTCTTATCCAGATGGTCTGACTAGTTAAATGTAATCTACATGTCTCAAGCAATATTAGGGCTTGTTTCTTCTAAACATGTAGCTAGTAACGAACAAACATATTGGTTCGCATTGTCAAGTTCAAATACCCGTATTGAGTCTCTTACTCCACTCATCGCCAATGAATGCATGCTACTGAGGGTTCCTACTCCCATTTATTTCCCCTGAATTTAGCAGTCTACCGCTGCAGATTGACGAGTCCCCTGTGGATGGAAACGTTTTCGACCGTGTGGCACTGGAGCAGCTCCAGAAGGAGGGCGTGACTTTGGTCTGTTTCACTGAACAACTTTAATTTCAAGCTTTTCATTTAGAAGCTTACCCATCTTGACTCTATCAGCTTCTTAGCGCAGAAAATGATTTTCATTCTTGGTATACATTCTTGGTCATGTTTGTTTACAATTTTTTTGTTTTTAGCCATGTTTGACGAAAGACTTGGATGTCTTGGACTTCTCTGTGTGAGGCTCAAGTGACAACTTGTTAAATGTGCAGATGATGAGTGACTCCACAAATGTCTTGTCACCGGGCAGAACCACAAGTGAGGCCGACGTGGCAGAGGCTCTAATGCGCAAAATTGTTGAAGCGAAAGGTCGTCGCGTCATCACGACTCAATTTGCGTCAAATGTTCACCGCCTAGGCTGTGTAAAAGCTGCTGCCGAAGTATCGGGTCGGAAGTTGGTAAATATTTCAACGCTTTCAGCGATTTTACAATTTGTAAGCATCATCTGTTTCCATGATCTGAAGCCAACGTGTCTCATTGGGCTGTAGGTCTTTATCGGTCTTTCATTGAAGACATACTTAGAAGCCGCTTGGAGGGACGGACAAGCGCCATTCGACCCCGCTATTCTGGTATTGCCCAACGCTGTGCATGTCCTAATATGTATTAGCTGTTTTAAGCCCTGTATGTTCAGCTTTGCTTGATCCTGTTGGCATGGCACAGTATTCCCTTCGGGTACGAATGTTTTACATCACATACGTTTGAAATGCTTTTCTTGGCTCATATCACACGTCATACTCGTCTGTGATTGTAGTGTAATTCACCATTGGTTTTGTTGTGTCCAAAATGTCGCGGTAAGTCACATTCACATGTTAATTAGAACTAGCTCTTACTGTAAATAAGGCCTCATCATCCTGCATGTTGACGTGTAGAATGATATTCTCTGGATTACGCAGGTGAAAGCAGAAGATATGGACGCTTATGCCCCAAGTCAGCTTCTTATCGTGACTACTGGATCTCAGGTTCTTCTCCGTTGTTTTTGCTACCATAAACTTGCAAACTTGAGGTTGGGATTCCACTTATTTTTTCTAGGTATCGTTGGGTAGACATGATTAAAAGTTGGTGTAAATGTTTTTTGAACGGGAGTATCTCTATTGGTGAAGGCCGAGCCACGGGCAGCACTAAATTTGGCTTCTATGGGATCCAGTCGTCTGCTCAAGCTTCACAAGGACGACGTCATCCTTTACTCCGCTAAGGTGATTTCATTAACATCTGATGTTCGGTAACCTCGACGATGTATTGAAACTTCAACTACTTCTATCGGTTGATCGGTAGGACTCTAATATGTCGTGTCCAAACAGATGATTCCAGGAAACGAGACTCGAGTAATGAAGATGATGAATCGTATCGCAGAACTGGGGCCCAACCTTGTCATGGGCAGGGGCGAGAATCTGCACACTTCTGGCCATGCTTACCGCGGGGAGCTGGTACAGTTGTCTCATCAAGAGCATCCTCCCTTCTGTCACTCTTTCTTCCGTTTTGGAACAGAATAAACAATGCAGCAATTGATTCTGAGTCGAGTTGAACAATCGTAGATCCGCAGAAGTCTTGATCGAACAAGTGTATTGCGTAACAAAGTACTTGATAATCTAACAGGGAACGACACTGTGTGTATCGATTTTTGAAGGAGGAGGTTTTGAGATTGGTTAAACCGCAACATTTTTTACCTGTTCACGGAGAATTTGCCTTTCTGAAGGAACATGAGCTCCTTGGCAAAGCCCAAGGCATCAGACACACTGCAGTATGTCATCACTTCCCAAACACCGATTCTGCTCTTGTTTTTATTATATGATCATTACTGTTGGAGAGGTTAGGAAAATCACCGACGTGTCTCGAATAATTTACATATCATCCTCGGAAAACTAATTATTTTTGATCTTGAATTTGTCTCATATGGTCTATTCTGAATTTAAGCATTTTTTCAACGTTTGCTGCAGGTTATTAAGAATGGTGAAATGTTGGGAGTGGCTCCATTGAGAAACGGTCGAGTGCTTTCCAGTGGATTCTCCCAGCTTGGCAGAGAAAAGTTGAAGGTTGCTAGCAGTTTAGCTATCGCCTTCCATTTTGTGTCGGGAAGAACTGCAGTTTTAGGAACAAATCAGAGTAAAACTGCGAGTTTGTAGGCTTGTGATTGTTGGATTTAATTTCTCATGGTTATCATTGTCAAGTATCTAACAAGTATGGTGTACTGTTGCAGTTGATGTATAACGATGGGGACAAGGCATTCGGAACAGCAGCCGATTTATGCATTCAAGAGCGAATGAACATTGCTTTGGAGGGTCTTGTTATTGCTAGGTAGGTGTTATAATTTTGGCACATATTCATCACTTGTTAATTTGCATGCACCATAATTGGGACAAGTCTTTCACGTAGCTCTGGGACAATACGATACTAGATGTGCGTTGCAACTCTATTTCTACTGACATGAGTTGCGCGGATTATTTGGTAATGTGCAGTGTAGAGGTTATTCGTGAGGAAACCAAATACCTCAATGAAGATGAGGTTTATGAAGACAAAATCTTGAGAGACGATGATGAGGGGGACGAATTAGGACTGCAGGGAAGAGTCCGAATTACCACCCGATGTTTGTGGACGGACAATGGTAAACTCTTAGAGTCTTTGCAAAGGGCAGCTGATGTGGCCCTTGCAAGCAGCAGGAAGGATGCGAGACTGCCGACTATTGAGCGACACGTTAGTGTGGTCCTCCGAAAAGTTGTTCAAAAGTATAGCAACAAACGACCTGATGTTATTGTAATTGCTACTGACGCTTCAGATGGGGTTGTCACTAATAGATCTTCTCAAGAGAGTATCAACAATTATGACCAACCACGTAATAAGCCGCAACCTTGGAAGAGAGCAGCTGATTCAATGTCAAGCTTTTCTAGGGGTGCTGTAGTAGGAACTGTAGAACCTGTAGACGAGGTTACTTCAAGAAGCTTTGTCGCGGAGGAAACAACTGAAAGAAATAAAGAAGTCATTTCGTCACGAGTACAAACGGAAACCGTATATGTTAAAGCACTGCGTCTTCCTTTCGAAGGCGACGCGACTCAGAAGGATGAACGAGAAAAAGCTGGAGATGTAGGTGAAATCTCGGCCACGTCGTCAGGTTTCTCTGATCCCGAAGGTATGTCAAGATTTGTTGGTGATCAAATGTATCCTTTTTTTCACCATCAGAGAGTTCCAGCGCTGTATTAATTTGTATGATAAGTCGATCCTCTTTCTAGAGGACGTGAATTATGTGTATCCAACTGCTGAACCTCGGGTGGTTATTTTTCTTTCTAACCTACAGAATTCGAAAGCGATGAGGAAAGTGGAGATTCGGATCACGAAGCTGAGTCTGTTGCATCTGATGGAGCGGCTTCTAGCCTGTCAAAAGAGTCTACAGAAGGGATTGAACCTCAAAAGAAACGTCAAAAGTGGAGGTATGGAGTCTTACCCGCTTTTCACTATTCCCTTAGATACCAGCGTTCATGGAATTTTTCGTGTACACGTAAGTGAATTGTATCACGGACGGGCAGTCTTTACTTAAGGGGATCCTGCAAAGAAATGTCTTAATGTAGAATTTAGAGGTTCTGTCGGCTCTTTATGCCTTTGTCCTGGAAAATATAGAGATCATTTGCGCTCTTTATGCTCACAGAACGGTCTATACAGACATGATGAGACCATTAAGCTCATTGAAGTACGAAGTACGATGGGAGATCTGTTGTTGAAGGAGGGAAAGAAGAGGAGGCCAAGTTGGAAGGACATTGCAGCCTCGCTCAGTGAATCGGGCTTTGAGCGCAGCCCGGAGCAGTGCAGCTCCATGTGGTCATCTCTTTTGAAGAAATACGAGGTAGTTATCTACTGCTGCTTATGGCTCTTGTATTGTAATCCATGAAGTGCGGTGTTGTTTTTACCAATATACCGCCTTTGATTTTGACTGTTCCTGTCCATCCAATCGACAAAACCGCCAGCTTTATTTAGTTCCATAATTATTATACAATGTTGATGTTTAAGTTAAACAAGAACTCTCGTAATCCTCAAATTCTCATCATCTAGTGGATTATCTTATACTCCAGTGATCTTTCTGTAGAAATGTCGCTGATGTCCCCATGTGTAATAATAAAGGCAGTGTTCTAATTTTTCAATCTGGGGCTATGTGTGGGCTCAGGCAGTGGTCGAGGAAAAGGCAACAAGGGATCCGAGTGTTCCTGCATCAAAGAAAGAATGGGCTTATTTCGAATTCATGGACGCTGTGATGCAAAAACTTGCCAATACCGATGGTTCACAAGATGTGGTCATAGAGAAAGCCAAGTCCAAGAAGCCTAAGCGGAAGTCCAAGAAACCCAAAGTAGATGCAACTACAGCAATTGATAGCACAGAAGGAGAACTCCCAGATACTGAGGATAGGCAGACGGCACAATGAGGCTGCGAACTGTCTGGCTATCTTATCCGGGTTGAGAATTTATGTAATAATCATTCTTTCTCATATTGATAATCAATGGGGTGTTTTGTGTTGTAACACCTGGTCTCGTGCATACCAGGATTCTCAAAAGGATTATTTTGTTGTGTGATTGCAAGCATCTCCATCTCTTCGTTGCCATTGTAGACTCTCCTCCTCGCTTGCCTCGGCCTTTTGTTGGCCATGGTTGCTCCTTCCTTGTCCTAGCCTCTTATCAATGCTAGCTGCACTCCTGCTTGTTTTTATTGATGGTTCGTTGTTATATGCTACTGCAATCTCTTCCTAGATCAATTGGGTTTTGCTATGTCTTTTACTATCTGCAGAAGAGATATTTTTGTTTTTTTTTGCATTTTTCATTTTATTTATTTATTTATTTATTTGATATGATAGCTATAGACAACAGATGTGATGCCAGCACAAGAAGTTGGTTGTTTTGGTTTGAGTAGCACAAGAAAATTACTAATGTCTGAACCTCACGTTATGAATTTCATTTTATCATTTTGGTTAAAGCATACTTTTTCATCACAAAAAGTTACATAAAGAAAATGAGAAATAATTGTAACCAAATATCCTCAACTTAATATCTTAGCTGTTAAAATTGGATATTGGATATGTCTTGACCAAAAAAAGACACAAAAATGAAAATGTTGAATGTAACTGCACTCTGATAAATATATAAAAAATTTCATCACCAACTTTGAAATGTCATAAGCATTATATAGAAATATTTGAGAAAATGTTTTTAAACTTTTAGAATACATATTTATAAGTATGTGTGATTTAAAATTAAAAAAAAATTATAACCTCATGTATAAACATTCCATACTTTATTTTTTAAAACTATGTTCAACACATAATTCTATAAATAAATAAATAAATAAATAAATAAATATATATATATATATATATGGTAAAAGTTATAAATATTCTAAAAGCATAGGAAAATAAACCTATCTAAAATTCAAAAATTATTATAATTTATAAATTTTATTGACTCTTTTCAAAATTCAATCAAATACAAATAAAATTATTATGATGACAATTGTTTAACAGTTCTCTATAATATTCTTATACATGCATTTAAAATTCAATTTTTTTATGGTTTATAAAACATGTGGACATTGTTCATTTATTGACATGTACTATTTAAAAAATTTATGCTATTAAACTATGACATGTTAAAACTTATTTCAAATCATTTCAAAAACATATGCTGATTTTTCATTCTTGTTGTATATACTTCAATTTAATTTAATTTTTTTCATCAATTCATTAATTCATTACCCGTATATATAAATGCACTTGAAGTTGTGTTGTGTTTCATGCTTGTTAATACTTTATTTCAAGTGTTAAAGTTTAATACTTATTCTTTAATGTATGCATCAAGTTTGTGTGGTAAATTATTTCAAAATTCTTGATTATTTTATTTTATTTGACTTTTAAATTTTTTTTTGAACTAATTAAATCTATATCTTTGCACATATCTTAAATTATGTATGTTTTTCTTCTTATTGTGTATGTACATTACTTATATAGTACTAACATCATTTTGAACTTTTGTATTTTTATAAATCTCTTTTTTAGGTTACAATTATAGTGTCTAAAATATTTGTGGATTGTTCATTGTTTGCCATATACTTCATTAATATGTTTTATTTATTTATTTTGTTTATGTTGGTCTAAACATTGTTAAGATATTTTTATTCATAAGAAGAAGAAGAAGAAGAAAAAAAAAAAATATATATATATATATATATATATATATAATTCTTATATCTTCTTAGATTTGTAATTCAACAATTGACATTGTATCCTTACATAGCAAAGACTTTTTATTATAATAGTAAATATACTAATTAAAATAATAATATTACATACAAACTTATGAAAATATAATTTTAGAAGAAGAAAAATTAAAGTGGCCCCACATATATTATTAGAGCTTAAAACTAGATAATATTTTGTTTATAAAATAGATTGACAAAGAAATAAGTTTTTAAAGAATATTGAAAAAATAGTTTAATAATTAGCTAAAAATATAGAAATATAATAGAGATAATGTTTTTGATACTTAAAGACAAAAAATACTATTAAAATATGGCAAACAATAATATGTGATAGACACTTAAATTCTATAGTAAGTATTAGATTTTAGAGGTTAGAAAGAACTTAAGACTTCTGGTTTTTTAATTTAAAAAAAATAGTTTAGTGAAGGTTCTATTATTCAGAGAATTTGAATTTCATAGTAAAGAAAAATGGTTTTGAAATATTAAAAAATTTATGTATTATTTTATTATTTTTAATTATTAATATATTTATTTATTCTCCTTTCAATACAAATAACCTCATATATTTCTTATTTATATTTATGATTTTTGGAGAATAGTACATTTAAATATCAACCATATAGATGTCTACAATACAAAACAAAATAAAAATAAAAATAAAAAAATAAAAAAATTATTAGCTCTAAAATTGTTTGAAAAGATTAAAAATCCAACATAGAAATTAATTTGTAATATTGTAAATAGTGCAATTTAAAATCACAATGCCATAAATTATACCCCTTAAGTTTTGATTTTTGTTATCTTAAAAATTCTATGTATATATATATATATATATATATATATATTATTTTTATATGCCTTGTTATTAATATTTAATAAAAATTATTTCATTCAAGAAATAATTTCATTCAAGAAATTTTGAGCATATTTTAATATTTTTTTAATTTTTTTTAAAAAATTAAATAAAAAATAAATATGAAACAATAAATTATAAATTTATTAAATAAAATATTTATTAAGAAATATATATTATTCATAATTTAAGATGAAAAAACTAAAAAAAGATCATTTATATTGCAAAAACAATGATAAGAGTTTTTGTAGAGTATTTTTATTATAAAGTAATATTTAAAAGATTTCTAATTTTAAATTTATGATATTATTTTTAGTAAGTTTTATTATATAAGAGTTTTTAAAATTTTATTATTTATATTTGTATATATATAAATAAAAAGACAAAAGAAAAAGTTTTTTTTTATTTTTTATCTTGTTATAGTATATTATGGAAGTATTCAAGTAAATATTTTATCTATATATATATATATATATATATATATAGATTGGTAAATGTTACAATTAAAATATTACATTAACATATATTTTATGTAAATAGTGGATATAAAAGAAAATGGCTTTGTTTCCAATAAGAGTGTATATAATTATAGAATAGGAGATTAAATATAGATATTGATTTATTATACCAAATAATTTGGAATTATTTATAGAAGATTTTATTAAATAATAAAATTACAAATTCATCAAAAAATCTCTATTGATATAATATATGCAATCTTTTTATAAGATTTGCATATTACTTTTATATATTGTGAGTTCTTCTAATGCATATTAATTAGTGGATTTTTTAAATATATAATTTTAAAGTTATTTAGATACAAAAATATTAAGATTGAAGAGTTTGTTTGATTATTTAAGTATTTATTAGAATTAAAAGATGTTATAAGTTAAAACAATTTTGTTAGAAAAAAATTCATAAAAATAAAGTTTTAATAAGTCTTAGAAGCAATTATCTTAATTAGTTTAAGTATTTTTTTTTTTAATTTTGATAATTAGTATTTAGTTATTGAAACCAATGTCTAAATTAGTCTTCTATTCACATGTATTGCTTATTAGGAACTTGTAAATGTTAGTTAATAGGTAAAAGAAGTATAAGAAAGAACCTCATAATTTTTTAATAATTTATATTAAAAAAACAAATTTTTAGTGGATTGAAATTAGTTCTATAATTATAAAAATCACCAAGATAGGATAAAGTAGTTTAAGAGTGATATTAGTATTTTAGAAGCAATAGAAGACTTTTTAGAATCTACTTAGAATTTTTTAGAATTTTTTAAGAATTTTTTTAGGAATTTTTAGAATATACTTTAAAAACTTTAGTGATAATAATTTTATCACTTTGAAAGGCCATTATGAAGAATTGAAGCAAGGTTTGAAAGTCTTGTGAGATTCCTAGGCTAATTAGATATTTTTGAGTACCGTGATAAAGTCAAAATTGCAAAAAAAATATGTTTTATTAATAGAAATCATAGTAACCAACAACTTGTATAGTGGTTGTAGAAAGAGAGGTACATATGTCCCATATAGATCGTAGCACCTTAAATATAGATAGGAAGATAGGACTAAGGTATTGTGACTCTTTTAGGGCATCCTATACACTACTTTGTGAGCCTTAGTGAGACTCAAATCTTTTACTTCTTAAGCATGTTATCCTTGAAATAAAATCTATTTATTTAAGCCTTCATAATTTTTTCATAGTAACTTGGAATTACATGTTCTTTATATCATTCAAAAATCTTTTTTTTACTTTTATTTTTTATTACTTATTAAGTGAAAATCTAATGAATAGATTGTGACGAGTTTTTGGAGTGTATATTTGTTTGATTGTCTTTCTTTCACTTGTTTTATACTTCTTCTTTTCTTGCTCTTGTTGATTGTACTTCTTACTTCATACTACCAATTATAAGCAACTCTTAATTGAGGCCATCTTGTAATTTGGGTTGATGGATGAATTTAATCCTCACATATACTTGTTGTTTTAATTAATTTATATAAACAGTTAATTATAATTTATTTGAAATTTCACTTACTTATAAAAAATATTACAAAAGAATTTTATAATTATATATAAAAAAATTATATTTATTGATGTTTAAAAATTATAGAATTTTTAAAATAGATTTTTTATATCACAAGTAATAAATAAATTATTCTTATTTATATATAAAGTAACATTTATTAGTAATTTTTTTAAATTTTTATATTAAAATTAGTCAATTTTTATTTTTGATTTTAAAAGTTTTGAATTAAATTTATTTTTAAAGATTTATAAGTTAATAAAACAAATTAAATAAAAAAATATTTGTTTTATAAGACAAGATACAAGGATCATATTATGCACATAATTTTGTTGATTTTAATTATTGCAATCATCTAAAATATTTTTTTTATAAAAAAAGTGGTACAAATCTAATAAGCATATTAGTAAATATAATAATTTTTTTTGATTTTTGATTTTATTTTAGAAATATAATTTAGCTTATAATAAAATTAAATTATAAATTATAAGATAAAAAACTAAAAAAATAAATATTATTATTTAATTTAATATTTTAAATAAAAATAAAATAAAAAATAAAAAATATGGTATATAAAAAAGATAGAAGATTAAATTTATTCTTTATAGATAATGAAGTAGTGGCAATGTTGTATTATGTGTTATCTTGTTTGGAAATGTATTAAATATCATAAACATAAGATTTACTCTAATAATTATTTAAGTAATATGGATAAATAGAAGTAGGTAAAAATAGATTAATTTGACAATATCTTATAGAGAAGCTTCCTAGAAGCTTTATAAATACAGTTTCATCTATATTCATATCTATAAGTGATTGATAGGTTAGAAACTTGGCCAACAAATTAGCTACGAGTCGCACATGTTGGTAGCTTGTGAAACAAGCTTTTTATGTGGAGCACATATAGGAAACTTGTCTTATAAGTTTGACATGTGTCTTACAAATTGGACAAGTATTAGAATTTTATTAATAATTATTAAGGTTCAATTGGAATTTATTTAGGATTTCATTAGGATTATTAGATTCTAAGTTAGTGGCAAAATATAACTTTATCTTCCAATACTTGTTCAATTTAAAATATTAAAAAAAAATTAAAGAAATCATAAAGAATCTTTAAAAAATTAAAAAAAAATCCTAACAAAATTCTAACAATCCTAAAGAATCTCGAAATAAATCCCAGTTGAATCCTAAGCAAATCCTAAATAAATCTTAAGAAATCCTAATAAAATCCTAAATAAACTCCAATTAAATCCTAATTGAATCTTAATCAGTTCTAACCAATTTTAACCATATCTAATAGCACATTTATAACCTCAATAACTATTAAATTAATCATTTATCTTAATTTAAAATTTTTACAGTTTTTAATCTTTTCCAAAATATGAACCCACTTTATTTTTCAAAAATTAGAATCATTCAAATAGAATCTTGACTTTGTATAGCTCGTATATTGTCATTACAAACTCAAAAATATAAAAACCATTGCTCAAAGAAACCCTATAAAGTTTACTCTTCAACCTTACTTTCTAATCAACAAAAGAATCCTTTATTTCCTAAAAGTATACAATTTTGAGTCTTGGGATTTTATTTCAACCTTGATTCACAATGGATCCTCTCCAAATATCATTCTATGATTTTTCTAAATAATTTTTGTTGAAAGCTACTCTTTACTTTGATCTAAAGATTCTTATAATATTATTTTTGCTAACCTATCTTGTTTTGTCTTATTTATGGACCTACAAAGTAAGTAGAAGTTCTTTTACATTAAAAAAGATAGCATAGACATAATTTTTCTACTTGCTTCTATCTTTTGCCTATGATTTCTAAAGGAATTTTGTTACTAAGTCTTCAATTAAGCTCCTTTATAATATAGGTCTTCTTTTGCTCTTTCATCCTATAGTTGTATTACAACACAACAGCGGTAGTTTCAACCACATGAAAACCTTCTCTCTCTCTTTACATATATATATATATATATATATATCAAGGCTTTTCATTGGTAAAAATTCATTACAATATTTTAATAAACTTTAAAAAAAATTATGGTAGGAAAAACCATCCTTTTGGTGAAAATTGAATAAATGAGATTTTATGTAGAATATTATTGAATTAATAAATGTTTTAGTGTTAAATTACTAAATATTTGTCAATTATAAAATCCTAAATTTTATTTCTATTTAGTATTATTACTTATGTTGTATCTTTGAATAACAAAAGATATTTATTTGAAATTATGTTAAAAAATCATGTTCAGCATTTGGTTGTTTTTGAATGAAGAATAACCAACTGATGTGCAAACATTATGTGTATAGGATATTATTGATTTGAAAGCAAATCAGAGATGGTTATAGAATTTACTCAAAGCAAGAGTTCTCAATGATCATAATACACAACTAATTACACAGTTTTAAAGAATTATTACCTTGACTGTAAAAGGAAGGGAACACAAAGTGAACTACCGTCTTTGTTCTTCTAGTTTATTTATTTATTTATTTTAAAAATTTGTTTGTTATTGCTTTTGTCAAACATAGAGTTAAAATGGATAAGTGAGAAATAAGAATATTAAAAAGTCGATATATTCAAAACTTCTTTTAAAATGTAGAATACAACTCCAGTGAAATAAATGCTTCACAGGCACAACACTGGTATTATGATGCCCTATTGTTAACAACAGTTCAAGAACTTTTACAAGCTTAGTGCAGAAGCTACATACTCAGCAGAGATTTGGTGAAGAAAATGTACTCCGTGTCAGATAAATCAGAGACTAGAGTCATAAAGACTGTCATACTGAATCCAAACAAGGTGTTGTACATTAGCTTGTTTGAAGGATCATAAAGTTGTACTCGGAAACACTGTAGCATGAATGCCTTGAAGATACATAGCAAAAGGGGTGGAATATTAGCTACTGTCCAACAGCCAATCAGTTTCAGGTTCTACGAATCTGCAACTGTATTTACAATACCTGGTTCATTATAGGTCAAATAATCTGATCAGACCTTCAAAAAGAGATCCAAAACGGCAGTAGTGTCGCAATAGGAAACGCTCTCACTGATCCCTTGAATAAACTTAAGGTTTTACTGCGAAGGCAACGAATGCACAGCCACCACTAGTTCCTTGAAACCTACTGGCAAACCTGCTCTCAAACATGCAATAAACCAGGTGTCCTAAAGGTGGGTTGATGCTTGAGAGGGGTGCACCGCATGGTGGGGGGAAGAATTGGTGATCAAAGTATTTGGACATGTAGATTTGTGCAGGAGAAGTTTTTGGAAGTGGAACAGGATCTTCACACCAGGTATTTCAGCGCCTGTCTTGTCAAACAGCTTCTCGCACCGATAGCCGTCTTTGATCTCGGAGATGGGTAGGCACGTGTGGCCTCCGAACTCGTCTTTCGTTCCATCGTCATCGTCTCTGACTTCAACACGGAGCAATGCCAGCTCAGGGACTCTCAGTGAGAAATCAAATTCCTCATTCCAGTGCGGATTCCAGCTGTCTTTTACAGGCTGCGTCTTCGTCTTGGCTATGTCATCACGAACTCCTGCAATCAACAGCTGCAGATCCGGTCCAATTTTTTCGTCAGCCAATGAAGGCCAATGGAGGAATTTTCTATGATTCCACGAAATTTCATGCGTTTTACTGATGAGTATTTGGCTGAAAAGCAACTCAAGAACACCGACATATTCAACTGATGAGCGTAAGTTTAAACAAGTTCGTTTCTCTAGGAGACTATAAAATGGATATGGTTCAGCTACAAAATATAAATAAAGCTGAGAACCTCACCCTGGCGAAGAAATCTGGTGCTGAGAAAAGGTCAAAATGACGTTTGGAAAATGTTTCCTTCCATCCCGGGCTCGTCATCACTTTCACCTAAAATCCAGGAAAAGGACAATAAATAAATAAACCACAAACCAAGCTGATAGTTATCACCGTATTAGACAGGAGTTTGATCAGGCAGGAAGAGCAACAACAATGAATCAAGCAGTTAGATGGAAGACCACATTTAGTTGTTTCACATCGATATAATTTGACATTTTCCGATTCCAACTGGTATAATAGCATAGTGAGTGTTAAAAGAATAATTTAAGACAAACTCACCCTCAAAACCATCTCCACGTTTTTCTTCGCTGAGGGGTTGAAAATCTGACCATTAGGCAAATTTTCCCTGAGAAATTTAGGCTTCAGAACATACCCACACCCTCCGTTTGCTCTGAACTTGCCATGAGATAGCCAAAGCTCCTTGCCATGGCCCTGCAAGACACAAACACACAGATTAGTCAGAACCTAGAATACATAAACAAAAGCTAGAATCAATTCCTGCGGCCATAAATTCTAGCAACAACGGTGATATTCAATACCGTTTTCACAAAGAGTAACAATAGTACTCGTAATAATATTCAATAGTGTTCATGACATAGTAACAATGGTTTGCATGATGGCCAAGCCATATGTTGAACTAACCACATAACACTGCATACTGACTTCACAATATTTCAGTGATTTACTGAGAAAAAAACATTACCTGCATGTTTTGGGCCACCATTTGAGCTCCGTGATTCCAAGCCAGAACAGGATCGTAGTTGGAAGAGTTGATTCGAGTTCCATCAGGATACACGCGTAAAATGTTTCTCTGCGTAAATCTAGCAAAGAATGCCATCGTTTGAGAAGCAGCACTATTTTGTACTCACGTACAGGAATTTCATTACTCCAGAATAAACAAAACGACAATAAACCACAGAAAGTTGAAATATCCTAGCAAATTATTTATCACATGCTCCTGAAGACTATCATTGCGATCTCTAAGATAAACTTAAAGATAAATCGTAAGTTGAGTACAGATGCCTTACTGGACCAGTATCTCCGGAAACTGATCAGCAACATCTTCCAATTTCGACTCAGCAAGACTGATTCGCTTTACTGTATCTTCAATCACCAGTCGATCCTTCAAAGACGTTCCCTTCATGGGCTTGACCTGTCGGATTGTTATAAGACGAGAATACTCGGGGTTTTTCTTTGAATCGTCATCGTCACTATCGCTGTCCTCACCTGCCTTGTCGACTTCTGGTGCTGCGTTCTCCTACAACAGCATATGAAAGAGAACTTCAGCTCGATCTAGCCGGTAGAAACAGTCCTAGAAACTAATGTGCACCAAATTATTTCGACAATGTAACCAAATAGAGGTGATTACCTTGTTGATGTTCAGCTTTGAAGCTGTGTCGCTCAAAGGCTCATTCTCCTGGTCCTCCTTCCTGATCTCCGTCATCAACTCATCATTTTTCTTATCAACAGCAGTCGATTGAAGGTATTCTTTGGCTGGCTTCGTCGAGACTATTATTCGCCCCTTCAGTGACTCGGGGGAGGGAAACTCTTTCAGTGCCTCACCTGTGGGTGGATAATACAGGGCTTGTCCCAAGATTCGAAGCAACATCTGTGCACATATGGAGGATTAATAATCTGAACGGACAATTGATAACAATACTGGCGCCGCAACTGCTTTCTTCTGAATATTTCGTAACCAGGAATGGATGACAACTGAAGTAGGTGCCCACCATGAGATTAACATCCTAATGAGGTGAAGTAAAGAAGCCACAAATCACAAACCTCAGCAGCAACAGACTGTAAAGCGCAGGTAAGATGATCTTCTAAGGTTATACACACGGGATACTGCGAGGCGACAAACGCATTGGCCTTGATGGCAACCAAACACTTCTCGAAGGACACTGGATCGGTCAGTGTGCTGCACAACATAAAGAAAACATGATAAACCAGAACAACAGACATTCTTCACTCCAGTAAAGAAGTACCCGAAGTGTAGCTTTCCGCTATTTTCTTTTAACAGCAAACAAATCTCAACTTCTGCCATGGCATCTCCAACCTAACGGGGTGCCTATTGACGAATTAGATAAGAAAAACATGCAAATGGTACTGCTACATCGTTGCATTATCATGGCCAGGGTGATGCAGCTGTAATATCAAACTAGTCAAAACCAATTCACTGCATTCATTGCACTGTCGAAAAAACAAAGCAACTCTCAAATCCGAAAGGTCACATGAGTAGAGCACCTACTTTCCGTGAGTGACCTTGATGTTGCCTTTGTCATCAGGCCACAAGTCCAATTCTATCACCCGCACGCCGCGTCGCAGTGCGTTAATGATAGGAACCTCGCTGCTGTCGCTGCTCAGCTGGTTGCCAGTCAAGTACGAGTTGTGGCCCGTGAATATCCAGTAGTGCGAAACTGGCTGCGTCATATCATGATGCACCTGCGCAACCCCAAGGCAAGCCACCGCCAATCGATGAAACCCTCCTTCCGGGCATGCGAAGCAGAATAAAAAGAGGATGGATCGACCCCCGGATGCAATCACAGTTGTTATCCATTCAAAATAGGTCAATCTATCAAATACAAATCGACCAGGGTAAGAAAAGAGAAGCTGACCTGAGTGTTGAGTGCCCCATTTAGCTTGGGATTGACGACGAAGCTGATAAAATCTTCCATCTTCATCTCCAAACTGTGCAGCTTGGGGATTTTGCTGTTCTCCTTGCGAGTAGCCTCCAGCAATTGTTTGGCGTCCTCCAAGGTAGCCTTGCTCTCCCCCTGCTCCTCGTGCAAAAATCGGAGCAACGCCTCGGCACCCATCTTCCCATTCTCGCAGTACTTGTTGAAGATCTCCACTGCGAGATCCTGCCCCACTTCCCCCAGCCTATTCTTCCTCCTATGCAACGGCGTACACATTTTGCTGGTCTCTCTAACAGAATAGCCTCCTCTCCTCACCCTGTAGCTACCTCACAGAGAATGCAAAATCCCCTCCTAAAGAATACAAAATCCCTTCTTCAACCTCGCAAACAATTGGATCCCTATCAAGAATTTCTAGGTTTGGTAGTACGCTGCATCTCACACGAGACAGACTACAAATGGTCTCGAGCTTGATGACTAATAAATCCAAATCAGCTCAATTCAAGGCTCGTCAACCGCACCAGAACACGTTCCAGGTAATGATGCAACATGTGGATAAACTCGGTCGAATCAGTCAACTCCAAAGCAATTGCAGTAGATCGTTCTCAAGAGGGTGATCATAAAGAACCCAGATAGGATCGTATCAGTAGGATACTTGGTGAGGAGTGGGTCATGACCGTCCAAACTTTACAACCTGCATCTGCCAAGCCCCCCTGATAATTTTCTAGAGCACTTGCCAGTTGGTGCGACACAAGGGTCTTCCGACATCGTGTTTCTCTTGCTGTTATGAAGACATGGTCGGTGTGCATCTTTGTCGCCACCTGGACGCATATTCATTCTGAATCTCTGCCAACCGTCCGCAGCCGAGTAGATGCACTTGGCTCCACCGGCAACCGCCCGCGGTAAAGCCTCGAGGTTCTCAATACTTGATAAGAGGGAAACAAAGAAATACAAATAAAAATGGACCCAAGCAAAAGAAGGAAACAAAAAATACAAATAAAAAATGGAGAAAAAGTCTCCTTTTGAGGCCGTGAACTTCGCCGACCTATTGGCATTATTGGAGTGAATTTCCATGGCGGCTTAAAGTTACTCCAACCAGCTTCAAATGTTCATTGCGACGCCATTGCCGGATATAGAATCCATGTGTTGGCTGCTGACCGTCAATGTGCTCGGCAGGGGTTGTACGAGAAACCCCACATTTTTCGCATGGAGTATCATTCTCTCTGCAAACTCTCGGCAATTCGCGGCAAGATTGGCAAAGCAGGTTTGAAATTGATCCACAGTAATGGATAAGCCTCGTAGATGGATCCATTTCTTGAGTATTATTGTGGGTTTTTTGTCATTTACTTCCTGTGAGTCGTCTCCATCCGATGACGCGGTATCAAGATTGAAAGCCTACTTGAGAATAGACACAGCGCACATAAATCCAAATTATGGACCAGTGACGGAGTTTCTCGTTTCACAAGCTACTGAGTTAGGTCTGCAAGCCCAGAAGCTGGAAATTGTGAAGGAGGAGCCCATAGTGTTGATTACTTGGGCAGGGTTGAACACATCGCTTTCTTCACTGAACTCATACAGACGTGGTTCCTGCTGAGAAGTTGAAATGGAAGTACGATCCACTCTTGGCTTCCGAGGTTAGCCTTGTGAGCTTCTCTTCAATGTTGTTATCTGAGTAGTCCCTTACTCATCTGACTTTGCAAGAAATTATCAGTTTTGCGCTTACATGCACTTGTTGATTCTATTTTAGGATGGGGAGGGCAACATCTATGGAAGGGGAGCTCAAGACATGAAGAGTGTTGGCGTACAGTACCTGGAAGCCATTTGTGTCTTAAAGTCCTCCAGTTACCAGTCCACGCGCTCTGTGCATCTTTTCTATGTCCCTGATGAAGAGCTTGGGGGCGGAGAGGGGATGACTAAACTTGTGTCATCATCTGAGTTTCAGCAGCTCAATGTCGGCATCTGCTTGGACGAAGGACTGGCATGCGCAGAGGATTACTACCGAGTCTTCTTCGGCGAGAGGTCGGTCTGGAAGTGGGTGTAATGAAAGCAGTGGGTGCACCAGAACATGGCCCCAAGCTGTACGATGGCTGCGCCATGGAGAATCTGCGCGAGAGTTTAACCAGAATTTACGAGTACCGCAAGAGCCAGTTTCTGATGTTGCAAGAAGGCTCGAAAGCGGAGGGGGAAGTTGTGGCTATCAACAATGTCTTCCTCCGGGCAGTCACCCCTACCCCCTCGGTTAACCTCACTTTCCACAAATTTTGAAACCGCCAACCTTGCCGATTATCTGCGCACTGCTTGTTTTCATGAGTGCGCAGCTCAATCTAGTTCTGCATTCATTTATACGCATCTCATCGTACTCCGAGTAAACCATGAGATATTTGAAGCTCCAAATGCCGATGTAGGGGTGTGCGAGAGTCTGATTGTGGTTTGGATGTGCCCTGGGGTTTAGAGTTTTGTGATGAATCTGCAGCCATCCGAAGCTGAGGCAGGGTTCGATGTTCGAGTCCCACCTATCGTAGGTATTGCGGATCTCGAGAGTGAGATCCGAACCAAGTGGGACCTGCATCCAGCAATCTACTTACACGATAAGCTTAGAACTCAGACCTTGTTGCCATCTCCCTTTCCAGAATTATCTCTACTTGTGATATGCATCCAAGAAATGGTGATGTAGTTCATGGAATGGATTTTGTGTTTCAAAGGAAATTGTATTGACTTAGAAAGTATCGACAATTAGCTCGAATTGCTTGCACAGAAGTTGAAGAGGTTCTCTGCAAATGGATGTAAGTTGAATCCTTTTTGCTGCAGCTAACGCCGCTGCAACCACGGCCTTCAGACGGACTTGGATTGCCCACAAGTGTGGATGACATGTATCCATGGTGAGATCTATTACAAGCCGCTGTGCAGAAAGTCGGCAGTAAGCTAGGAGTCCCAATGATTCGTCTTTCTGCCACAGATTCTCACTATATCATAAACTTGAACATTCCAGCGTTGAACATTCCGCCCGTTTCCAACACGCCCTCTCTTCTCCATGAGGACGATAAATTTTGCATTCCTTCCCCTTTCATATGAAAATGCATTATTGGACGAGTGGTGGTTGTGTTGCTTTAGAGAGGAACATAGTATGGTTACTGCTTGCTACAGGTTGTGAGAAGAGATTAAAATGGAAACTTGATGGAATTTATTTGATGAACAATTTTGTTGATTATTGGATAAATCAGACTAATTTGATATTTATGATGTTTGGCTTGTCTTCTCTCTCCCAGAAGTAATTAGAGGTCCACCTTCTTGTACTTGATAGTAACTGCCAATTTCAAGTTAATGATTCAACTTGACATGGATTAGTGGTCATGAAGACATCATAGATTTTTGATGTGCAATTGATATCACTAATTGGTTTGACCAATCTAGCTCTATGTACATTCAATGTTATATTTATTCTAAGGTTGCATCTTGATGTAAAATGGTTTATGTAGTATAAAGTGTTAAATATAATGAGAAGGATTTTATAGGGCCATTATTTGCCATGCTATGCATCTTTCTCTCCATGTGACATGTGTTTCTATTTAAGGCATATTGGTAGAAGTTGTTGAATGGAGATTTTTAAAGCCCACTTGTTTTTGTAGTAGCAGATGTTAGACCATGTTGGTTGAAAGTAAATTAGAGTTTTTTAAATCCAAAAGTAGACAACATGTTCATCATTTTTATATGGACTAATGAATGTATTGTCCAATCTTGTTGAAATTGCTATCCAATGTAATGGGATCCAATTGCAATATTTTGTACTTTGCAAATGAGTACTTTCATCCACAATTTTTGATCAAGGTTGATTGAGAATCTCCATAAGAAATCATTGCATTGACAAGACAATTTTGAAAGTATGGTATCAATCAATGAAATAGTTGGTCATTATGGCACTAAATTATCTAAAAGATGGCTAGGCTTATAAAAATCACAACACCATGACAAAGTTGTCAATGACTAGTAAGATTGTGGTGAGTCAAAGTTATAGACATGAATCATATATACTTTGTTTACAAAGAGATAGGTCAAGGGATTCTTCTAGGATAGGACAGGAGTAGGAATCCAAGGTGTATAGATTTTCAAAGCTTTATAGATGAGAAATGATATTCAAAGCATCTAAAGTATGGTATGATAAGCATATTGTATGCCATATAGAAGTGATGGCTTTTCAATAGAGTGATGGACATGTCATCATCTTGCTTATAAAATTAGCTTAAAGTATACCATGACTAAACACATTACTACATGGAAGAATCAAAAGAACTATTTTGAATCTCTTTGAATTGTTTTGTCTTCTCACTTTATTGGTTTATTTATTATATATCATCTAAATTTAATAAAATAATTTTTATCATAGAAAAAATATCAAATATTAAAAAAATGATATTATAAATGAAAATTGATAATAGACTTTATTCTAATATTTTTTATTTAAAAAAATATATAACAATCATAATTCAATAAAAATTTATAAAATATTTAGTTAAAATAAATAATTTAATTTTTTTCAAATTATATTTTAGAATATTTTATTATTCTAACTAAAATTAATATTATTAATAAAAACTATAAATATCTTATTTTAATATATTCATATAGTTATAATTAAATATAATAAAAAAATATTTTTAAATTTATATTTAATATTATATATTCTTTTAAAAGAAAAAAATTTATAAGATATTTTATTTAGACATCCTAATCTTATATTAAAAAAAAACTAAGATTATAAATATAATATAACTTATGATTAATAGTTGTTATTAATATTATTTTTTTAATAAAAGAAATAAAATCTTTAAATTAATATTTAATATTTTATTATTATTACTATTTTTCTTTTATATATACTTTTTTGATATAAAAATAAGATATTTCTAATGCATTGATAGATAAAAAGTATAAGATATGACTTCTTAACTTTTAATTTCTAAGAAATGGAATAAGAATTGTAAGTGAAGTAACTTCTATTTTTATTTAAATATTTATACTTTTGTGTATTATAAAGCCACATTGTAGTACTCTACAATTCTATTCAATTGCTTTAAGTAATATAATACCTAGTAGGTATTTTACTATCCATGATTTATTTCATTTCTTAAGAAGTGTTGTATCATACTTTGGATGTTTTTTTAGTTTCTTCTTTAAGACTAGCTAATTGATTTGTCTATATTCAATTAGTCTTCTCCAAATCAAACTTCTTATATGGAAATTTTATAATACATATTTTTTAAAGGCATAATTATCTTTTTGAATTCAAATGATCAATAAACAAAGTTGTTTTAGCAAAGTTCAAATCTTATAGAAACATTTAAATCAAGCAAAGAGATTTTTTGCAAAAATGGCTTACTTCTATAAGAATGCTTTTCAAAGATTCTACTTCCAAGGATTAGTTATCAATTATATAAGATTAAAGTGGTTTAATTCTAAATTTTACAAGCTTATTTATAATTCCAAAACCTATGTAATATAGTCTCAAGTTTTTAAAGAGAACATAAAGCATAGTAAATGTCAATATATAAACTAACTTGTTTTCTTTATATATTAATATCTACACCTTTGTACCTTAACAACCAAATGAACATTGCTTCTTTACAAGAATGGAATTTGGATCAAATATCATTCAATTTAAATAAAAAATCATATTCTAGTACAAAATTCCATTTATTTATTGCAAGATTAATTAAAGATGCATTCTTTTGAAGTAGTTTTTGTCCCAATTTGATTGAATATATTATTAAATTTTTTTTTATCAATAATCCAAGAATAGGATTTAGGATCAAAGGTTAATTTTTTCATTAGACTATAAAAAAGATCAAAGCCTTTTGTGATGTTTCTTATTAGAATGGTCTTAGGAACCATTTGCATAATTTTTAAAAAATCTACCTCCAAATTCTTATGAGTATTAGATAGAATATTTCCTTGACATTGTCATATGGTTTAATTTTTAATCTAAAAATATACTAGATATCTAACTGTAGAGAATTTATCTATAACTTATTGGCCAAGCTTTGATAAGTGATTTTTCCTTAATTAAGAAGACAAATAAATATAATAGTATTAAAAAAAATCATATTAATAAAAACCTCTTATATTTAAGTAAGTTTATACATAAGATTTTTTTATGGCATGTAGAAAATCTTTAATATCCTTTTCTATGCCAAATCATAACTAATCAATTGTTGATAAGTTACATTCTTAATAACTTCCAAAAAAATCTATAATTTTTTTTCAAAATCTCATCTTTATATCAAAATTTTATTATAGTTCTTTATATCTATTTTTTTATCTTTATAAAATCTTGGCTCTTAAAAACCCCTTTAATTTGTATAAAATGCTTAAATTATAATAAAACCCTTTAATATCTTATTCACCTACAAAAGATTGATTTCTTCTTGAATGTTAGGATCCAATAACTCTTGATCTAATCGTTCAATTTTTGTCAATTTTTTTGAAAGTATAGCTTATACCCTTAAACTTTATCATAAGAAAAATGAGTTGTAAATTTTCTTTTGATTGTTTGATATCTCAAAAAGCCTAATAAGTGCTTTAAATCCTAGTTTATAAACATCCAAGTACTATTTTTTTTATATTTCAAAAATCCAAAATCTTAATGCCACAAAATTTTGTATATAACTTTGTAGCATGAAAATATATACTTCTAAAAATTTTGAGTCAAAACCTTATCAAATTATTTAAAATATAGTTCAAAATACAACCACTAATTAAACACGTCATTTATTGCCTTTAGATAGCAAGCATTGATTTTAACTTCTAATATCTCATTTATCCCAACTTATAATTTATATATATTAAATATAGCTAGAAAAATATTCTCTCCAATTCCAATAGCCAATCTTTTATTGCTTTCCGTATACGTGAATTATATTATAATGAGTGACAATAGATACAAAATCGACATCTTGACTTTGAGTGCGTGTATGTCTTTCATGAATACTCCAAATCACTCAATTTCTGTACCAAAATTATAGCCAAAAATCTAAAATTACTAATTATAGTCTTTAATGTTCATATACTTAAAATAAAAATCCTAATCTTTAATAAGGCCTCAGACAACTTCTTGAAAGTCTATTAAAAAAGACTTTTAGTTAATAGGAATAGAAATTTCTATCATCCATTTCTATTCATCTATTTAGATGGCCTAATTATTCTTTTTGATATCTAAAAATCCTTTTTAAAACTTTTTTTAAATAAAATTTACATAGTATGTGCTATAAACACCAAATAAAAGAAATAAATAAGATTTCAAGAATCACCAATGTCTAATAAAGATAATTCAAAATATATAAAAATTATTATTAATATAAAATCAATCTCAAAAGTCACCATATATATATATATATATATATATATATATATAAATTATATAAATCTCAATAATAGCCTTTTTAAATAATTTTTTTTAAAAATAATAATTTAATCATATTTTATAAAGAATTAAAATTAATTAATATAATTCTCATTCAATTATATAATAAATTATGTATATATATATATATATATATATATATATACAAGGTAGCCAAACCACCATACAAATGTCAAGGATATAAAAATATAGAACAAGAGACTTGAACTGGAAAGAGATTTCAAGAAGAAACCAACAAGGACTTGAATTATCTAGATGAGTATATAAATAACACCAAGAAAGGTGAGTTAGAATTCTAAGAGATGAGTTGTCGAGACTAAAGAACTCTTTAGCTTTGATTCCAATATATATTCATGTCTAAGAAGCTTCTTGAGCTCTTTCTACCAACTTGGAAGCTTTTTAAGCTCCTTCTACTAATTATGAAGCTTCTCAAGCTACTTTCATCAACTAGAAAACTTCTTAACTAACTTTCACTAAGTAAAAAATATCTAAAATATTTTAAAAGATTTTCTGAACTTTCTAAGTGTATGTCTCTAATATCACCCCCTTCTCTAACAATAAATTCTAAGAAGAGCTCATACCTTCAAAAATCTTCTTATATACATAAAAAGCCAAGAATATGTTGTATCAATGAAGCTATGTATTATGTTCTTTGTTCTTGGACAATAGGTTCTACTAGTCCTTAGAAAAATCACTATAGCTTTGAACAAGTACCTCTATTGTTGAAACATCCCATCTAAAGATCTAATCTTGATTATGGCCTTTAAAACATCTTCCAAATAAGATCTTAGGCTTAAAAAGATTCACCTTTTCAAGCTCAAGCAATATTACTAAAATTCAAGCATTAGAATCAAGACTTACATAGTTGGATGTTATTCTTAATGGTTCCAATTGTAGTTGTATTTGGCACTAAAATATATTATTCTAACTTTGCTCAATTGAAGATTATGAAAATTGCATTGGTTTGTTCAAAGCTTGCATAGCAAATGAATCTTCTAAATCTTGTTCTCTTAATGCTTAAAGGTTTGACATGGTGATTGACTTGCTTCTACAACTATATTCTATCTTAGAACAAATAATTACATATTGATGAAGGCTTTGGTTTGACTCTCCCCTTCTTATAGGTATTCTTCAAATCCAATCTTTATCAAGAAATTATTATTAAATACGCTTGAATTTGTGAAAATAAAATCAATAAAATTCATATACCTTTTAAGATACATTGGTAAGATTTTTGGTCATTTTTCATATACACTCATTGATATCATAGCCATATTAATAAATAAGATATTCTAATTTGCTCCATCTTTGCTGTGAATCAAACACCTTTTTGACCTCATATTCTTTATGATTTTTGATTTCAATATTAGGTGGCGATTATTGTATTCTTTTCAAAATATGTGCTTTTCTATAAGATTTTAAAAGAGAGACATGAAAAATTAAATGTACCTGCATAGAAGATAAAAGTTTCAAGCAATATGCCATTGGATTAATTTGCTTCTAGATAAAAAATAGTCTTAACCTTTGATAGTTCAATTTATCGTATGTTTGCCTAGTCTTAATGTTCCATCAAAGAAGCTATACTTTATTTCTAATATGAAAAGGAAATGATTGATTCTTGAATTTATCTGCAGATGTCTTGTAAGTATCTTAAGCTGCTTATAATTGAAGCTTTAAGATTGTTTGAAGTTGTATTAAATATTTTTTAAACCCTTTGGTTGCTAGATTGTTATTTTTTAGCATATTCTATAGAACAAGTTTTGGATGGTGTCTATACTTGGAATAAAATAATATTTATTGAATTAAAGTATGAATAATATTATTGTATACAAATTTTATTAATGATAGATATAAAATCCAATCGTCTTATTGATAGTTGATGTTGCATCATAAATATTCTTCCAAAACTTGATTAACTTGTTTTGTTTGATTATTAATTTGAGAATAGAAAGCCAAAGAAAGTTTAATGTCTATCTTCAATAATTCAAAAAGCCATCTTCAAAACTAGGATCCTTGATCAAATATGATATCATTTGATAGGCTATGATATTGATGTATATTTTCAAAAAAGAGTCTTATTATTTCTTCTTTAGAAGTGATTTTCTTATAAGGAATAAAATCAGCCATCTTTGTAAGTCAATCAACTACTACAAGGATGTTGTCTAATGAATTGGTTGGTAGTAGATCCGAAATAAAATCCATTGAGATAGAACATGATAATGCTTGCTTTGTAAGTAAGGTACCACTAATCCAATCCTTGATTTTTTTATTGGATAAGTATTAGATTGTAGAATTATTATCAATTGAATTTGATTGACAAATCCTCGGAACTTCAAATGTGTACCATTATATTTTTTTTAAAAGATTAACTCAAGGCTCTTTACGTTATTGAATAGGTGGATTTTTTTAGAGTAATATAGGTAGTATTATATCCTCAAGTGTAGAAGTTGTTGGTAGGTGCAATGTAGATTGTTGTATTTTTAATGTTGCATTGTTATGAAGTTTTACAACAATTCCTAAAATTGTTAGGAACATATACTTCAAAGATTCATAAAACCTTTTAAAATATTCTAGAGGTTCTTAAGTTAGTAAAATTTAATTGAATTTTTTTTTATTTGATGAAAGTAACTCAAGAAGCTTTGTAATTAGTGGAAGGAACTCGAGAAGCTCCCAAATTGGTAGAAGAAGCTCGAGAAGCTTCCTAGTTGGTAGAAGTTGCTTAAAAAACTTCTTAGTTGATAGAAGCCACTAAAGAAGCATCCTAGACAAGGATGTATATGGAAGTCAAGATTAAAAAGTTCTTCAGTCTTGACAATGCATCTCTTAGAATTTTAGCTCACCTTTCTTATTGATGCTTGTATATTCATCTAATTAATTCAAATTTTTTTGGTTTCTTCTTGAAATATTTTTTTAGTTTAAGTCTCTTATTTTATATTCTTATGTCTTTGATAACTTGTCAAGATTGCCTTCATCTTAAATATCAAAGTTGGATTCTTCTTATTAGAGAGTTGATTACTTCTTTTCTTGAAGATATACCAGTACTTTAGAAATTGCAGATTATCTTCTTCTAAATTGATATTTTTTTCATCACAATATTGGAACTTTATTTTTCTTGTAAGAGAATGGATCATCTCTCTTTTTAAAGGTCTTAAAGTATTTTAGAGATTATAGATTATCCTCAGTTAAACTGATATTATTTTCTTATAGATTCATTTTTTTAAATTTATCTTTGAATAGTTGGAGGTCAAGACATTAGTATGACCAAATCTTCTAAGTCCAAATTAGATGCTATTATAAGTGCTCTTACTACTCTATTTGCTAGGACTGTGGAGATTGAAGGAATTAATGGTAGTAGGTAATGATTCTTTATCAAAATCTTATTCAATCTGCAATAACCAACACACATAAATAAAGGCTTCTTTGTCCCAATTGGGATTGCATACTAGTTGCCTAAAATCAGATGTATAGATTGATGTGGAGCATGCTTCTTAATTCAATGCTCAGATCTTAGCAACAAGCCTTCTCAATTTAGAACTCAAGCTAATATAAAATATTCTAAGTTCTTATGATTTGTATATAAGGTCACAAGATGCATTGCTCCTTCAAGGAAATGATACCATTCTTGAAATGAATCCACAATAGTAAAAAGTTCCTTATCGTAGATTTTATAATTAATTTTGACAACAAAGAACTTTTGAGAATAAAATGCAACAGGATGGAATTTATTGTCTATATCCATTTATGAAAGTACAACCTCTAATGCAAAATCCGAAGCATCAGTTTCCATGTAGAATGCCTTTGTAAAGTTTGGATGCATTAATATTGAGGTTGTAGTAAATGCCATCTTGAGATCTTGGAATCTTTTCTTTGCTTAAGGCCCTCATTCTAACTTATCCTTACATGTCAATTGAATAAGAGGGGCAGCAACTTGAGAGTAATTTTTCACAAAGATCCGATAGAAGTTAGCAAATCCAAGAAAACATTGTACGTCTCTTACAATTTTTGAAATAGTCCATTGCATAACCACCTCTACCTTCTTGGGATCCATCATCAATCCCTTAGTAGATATGATATATTTCAAAAATTCCATCTTAGATTGATGAAATATTCATTTCTATGATTTGGCATACAAACTTGTATCTTACAGCTTTTGTAATATCAACTTGACATGCCCCTCGTGTTCTTCAAGATTTTTTGAATAGATAAAGATATTATCAAAATAGATCACTACAAACTTATCTAAGTATTTTCAAAAGATATCATTCATTAAATGTTGAAAGATAGCAGGTGCATTTATTAGTCCAAAGGATATGACATTATATTCAAAATGTCCATATTTTGTCTGAAATGTAGTCTTCCATTCATTTCCTTCTTTGATTTGTACCAAGTTATATGTTCCACAAAGATCTATCTTAATATAGATCTTGGCTTAGCCGAGTTGTTCTAAAAGTCCTGAGATTAACGATAGTAGGTAATGATTTTTCACCATTATCTTATTCAATCCCTGATAATCAATGTATATACTCAAAGAACCATCTTTCTTCTTCATAAAAAGTATAGGTGCACTTGTTGGAGACTTTGAATGCCTAATGAAGTTCTTTGCAAGATTTTCATTAATATGATCTTTCAATATTAAAAGCTCATTCTGAGAAAGATTATAGATTGGACCAAAAGGTGATTGCATTCCTTTCTGAAGATCTATAGTACAATCATATGGTTGATGCTCTAGCAATATATCAATATTTTTTTTTTGAAAAACATCTTAAAATTTATTATACAACTCTGAAATACTTGTCAATGAAATCATATCTTTTTTGATTGAAGTCATATAAATAATAAATGGTGTATCTTCTTTGGCCGATCTTCTAAAAATCCTTGCTCTAACAAATAAAGGTTTATCAATTTGTGGCTTTTTATAAAAAAAAATTATAGGGATCTCTATCAAAAACATTACTCTTTACAACCTCTAATCTATAAATGGATTATATTTTTTCAACCAAGATATCCCAAGAATAATAGGATTTGAAAGAATCCTATTAATGTTGAATATAATTTGGCTTCTATAATCTTTGAACAACAGTTTTATAGGCGTGGTTTCATGGATGACACTACCAGAGGATAAGAGTCATCTATCTATTATCTCTATATGAATAGGTTTGGATTTTTGTACTAGAAGAATTTTGTAAAGCTTAGTAAATGCCTCATCTACAAAACAAGCAAATGCCTCCGAATCTAACAAAGTGATTGTTTAAAGCTTCTCAGGGCTAAAATACAAAGGGATTATAAAACAACAAGCATGTTGAGTAGAAAGAGAAGAATCTTAATAGTTTTGTAATGTTGGATTGTCCAGCTATACGGTCCCTTTTATGGCTGAACATTATCATTTTTCTGAATCATTGCACTCTTGATTTTGGTAATGTGTCAATTTTTTTTTTTCAAGCAATTGCCAACCTTGTGGCCTTCTTTGCTGCAATATAAGTATAGACCTTCTTCCATCCAATGCTTCTTTTTTTATGGACTAAGATGTTTAAATTGTATTGCATTAAGTTACATATTTTCTATTTTTGAATAAGAATTCAAAATGCTTATTGATGTAGAAAGAATATATTGGATTGCGTGTTGTCTTATTGAAGTCCATGAATGATGATCTTGTTGACATTGAAATAATTAATTATTATATTTTATAACTTATCTAATGGCTTTATTGAACAATTATAGATTAGAAAGAAGCAATAATAAATCCTTCACATCATCTTTTAATCTCCAATAAAATTGGCTTATTAAGGCTTTTTTGTCTTAATTCATGTTGCATGTTAATTGCTTAAAATTGGATGCATAAATTGATGTAGAGTACACTTCTTGATATAACGCTTAGATCTTAGCTGTTGCCCAATAAGTCTTATTATATTCTCCAAATGCTTCTGCAAATGCTTTCATGAAAACTTCAAAGTTGTTCAAAATTGGTGATTTTTTTTTCAAATAAGGGAGTAAATCATAATAATACTTGCCTTGTAAGCAAGGTATCGACCAATCCAACCTGTGATTCTTTTGTTGGATAAGTATCAGGTTGTAAGACTGTTATTAATCAAATTTGGTTGATAAACCCTCAAAACTTTGAACACGTACTATCATATTTCATCGGAAGACTAACTTAAGGCTCGTTATGTTATTGAACAAGTAAATTTTTTTGGTGTAGTATGGATAATATTGCATCTTCAAAAACAAAAGTTGGACATATATGAAGTTTAGATTGTGGTACTCTGGATGTTATATTGTTACAAAGTTTTGCAACAACCCCTTCAATCTCCATAGTCCTAGCAGATAAAGTAATAAGAACACTTATAATAGTGTTTACTTGGACTCTGAAGATTCGATCATACTAATATTTTGACTTCCAATCATTCTAAAAGAAAAGAAAAGAAAAAATCTATAAAATGATAATATTAATTTAGAAGAAGGTAATCCACAACCTCTGAAATATTTTAAGACCTTTAAGAAGAGGGGTGATCCACTCTCTCACAAGAAAGACAAAGCTCCAATATTATGATGAAGAAAATATCAATTTAGAAGAAGCTAATCCGTAACCTCTAAAGCACTAGTACATCTTTGAATAGAAAGATAATGCACTTTCTAACAAGAAGGATCCAACTTTGATATTAAAGATCATGTCAATCTTGACAAATTATTAAGGATATAAGAATATAGAGTAAGAGACTTGAATTAAGATAAGGTTTTAAGAAGAATCCAATAAGAATTCAAATTAAATAGATGAGTATACAAAGAACACCAAGAAAGGTGACTTAGAACTCTAAGAGATGCATTGTCGAGACTGAAGAACTCTTCATCCTCGATCCCTATATATACTCATATCTAGAACACTTTTTGAACATCTTCTATCAAACTAAGAAGCTTCTTGAGTGGCCTCTACCAACTGGGAAGCTTCTTGAACTCCTTCCATTAACTAAGAAGCTTTTTGAGTTCTTTCTACTAACTAAGAAACTTCTCAACCGACTTTCACCAACTATGAAGCTTCTCAATCAACTTTCACTAACTCAAAAAGCTTCTAGAATATTTTAGAAGGTTCTGTGAACCTCCAAGGAATATGTTCCTAATACAAAGATACAAAAATACAAAATAAAAGATTTGAATGAGAAAAGGTTTAAAAAAGAAATCAACACAAAGTTGAATTATTTAGATGAATACACAAACAACATCAAGAAATATGAGCTAGAACTCTAAGAAATACATTGTTGAAATTGAAGAACTCTTCAATCTCGACTGCAATATATATTCCTATCTAGAAAGCTTCTTAAGTTGCTTCCATCAAATTAAGAAGCTTTTTGATCTCTTTCCACCAACTTGGAAGCTTCTCGAGCTCTTTCTACCAACTTAAAAGCTTTTTGAGCTCTTTCTACCAACTTAGAAGCTTCTCAAGCTCCTTCTACTAACTATGAAGCTTCTTGAGCTACTTTTATCAATTAAAAAGCTTCTCAATGAAATTTTACTAACTAAGAAACTTCTAAAATATTTTAGAAGATTCTACAAACTTTCAAAGAATATGTCCCTAATAGAAGGTTAAACTTAAAATACTCATATATTTATATTTATAATTTATTAAATTTATTTTATATTTTTGGATTAAGATACTAATTATGCTTTAAAATTAGAAAAGCTATTGATCTTCAATAATTGGTTTGGCATTCATCAATCTATATTAAAAGAATTATTGAATATTTATTAAATTATTGAATATTTAATCAAAAGAGATTTAATAGCTTTTTTAAAATCAATTATACCAAATTTGTCTTCAATACAAGATTTGTGATGAATTGACCATGTAGCTTTGGAATGGACTAAAGAGGAGGTATTTTTTAATAAGACGTTTTTTACTATAGATTTTGTTTTGTAAATTACTTTCAAAGAATTATTTCAAAGTTCTAAAAATAAATACAAAGATGATAGTATGATGTTATTTATTATAATAATCCTACCAACAATATTTATTTTGATAAAATATTAAAAATTAAGTTTTCATTTCATTTGTTTAATTAAGAATTAGTCAATATCTTAAATATGTAAGGTAAGGCCAAATGAGATGCCTAGTAACTTATTAATATTATAAAGAGAAGCTCAAGCCTAATTAAAATTATTGATATATATAGATTTGGTAGTTTTTTTAAATTAGCAATAAGCAACCAATTTAAATCAACTAATTTTTAAAACAAAGGCCATATTAAATTATTTGATGATTTTTTTCAAGTTTTGTATTTTTATTTTTTTTTATTTTTTATTTTTTATAATAATAGTTTAATCATCAATGTATTGAAAATTGACTTCTTGATTAGAATTCTATAAAATATTGATACTAAAGAATTTGTAATCCTTGATGGTATTTTAAATGACAATATTTAGAATTTCACCTATGAATATAAAGAGATAAGAAGCCAAAAAAAAATCTTGTTTTACATCTCTTTTAAATATAATTTTTTTTTATAAAAGAGTCATTTAAATCAACTATTATATTTTTACATTTGAAAATTATTTTGAACATATGAAAAAATTGGACATTAAATCTAAATTTTTTTAATATTAAAAATAAGAATTTCTATAAAATTTTATCATAAGCTTTTAAAATATCAATTTTTAAAAGAAGAACAGGTTGGTTGGAAAATTTGATCCATTAATTGAAGGTGCTTTTAAATAACTTTAATATAGATTTTATAAGAAGTATTAAGAAGAATATTAGTATGGCAATTTTTTAATCTTATTTTTCCATTTTTTTAATATAAAAGTGTGATATTTTCTTTAACCACACTTTGGAGGAAATGACCATTAGCTGAGACTTTGTTAACTATTGGAATATAGTCTTTATCAATGATATCTTAAATATTTTGAAAAAATTCAATTCCAATATGATTAAATCTAAGTACCTTATTTTTTGCCATTTTGCCTATTATTTCTTCAAGCTCATTGAAATTAATATATGAAGATATTTTTTATTTATTTAAGTAGTTATTTTATACATGATGCTATTAAAAAGGCTAGATGAGACTTCTTTAGATTCCACAATCTTCAATTACTTTTGATATAATTGAAAATAAAAATTAAACAAATATTCTTAAATTATTGTAGCTCTTTCTATAATATTTTTAAATTTTTTTTTAATTCTATGATAAGAAAACTTGGATATTATATTTTAATTGCTTTAAAAATTTCTTTGTATTTCTATCACCATATTACTTCTATTAAATTCTAATTCTAATTCTTTGATTTTCTTGTTTCTAATCTTTAAATTGGTTAAGTTGGAATTGAATCTTTTTAAGCTTGAATTGGATATTAAGATTTTAAGGATGGACATAAAGATGGAAGTGAGCGGGTTGTAGTTAATCTTAAAGGTCTACATAGCATTTTATTCTAAATTAGATTATTTTTTACAAAAAGATTTAAATAGGATTTGAATAGGATTTAATTATAATTTATTAGAATTTAGTTAAAATCTTATTAGGATTTTTAAAGATTCAATTATGATTTTTAATTAAGATTTTTTAAGGATTTTTTAAGGATTTGATAAGGATTGTTTATGATTGCTTAGAGGTTTTTTGGAATTTAATTAGGATTTAATAAGATATATCTAAGATTTCTTTAAGATTGATAGAATGTACTATGGATATTTTGGGACTTATTTAAGACCTTATTTAGGTTAATTATGATTGCATGGGTTATAATTTAAAATTAATAGAAGTAAAAATTTATTGACTTAAGAATTCTAAAGGGATCAAGATTACCAAGATGGATATTTTAAAATATTTCATATATTTTTTTGATTATAAGAACTTCAAGATTAATTAAAATCCTTCTACAACTAGATGCTCTATGCATTCTTAGGCTAAATTTCACATAACATGACAACATATTCAAGGGCTACATCTAAAATAAAGAATCTATCATTGAACCAAAGAATATTATCTAATTCTTAAGTTCTTATGCTACAAAGTTTATGTTCTTACAACAAAAATATATTACAATGTGGAAATATATTTTAAATATAATTTTAGAATTTAAAAACTTTGGATGGATTATTTAATCCTCAAACATTATAAAAAATAGTTTTCAACTACATAAAGTATTAAGAGATGAAAGATCATACACAATTCTTTAGTTAATAATTGACATCTTGGAGATCTAGTATATTTTTGTTCTTAAAATAAATAATTCCTCATATGATCTCTTTTTACCTCAAGGAAATAAAAAAAAAATGGTTTTTTCTATAATCCATATTTTTATTTTCCATAACAGATTCATAAGCAATATGAATTAGATTAAAAGAAGAATTAGGATAAAAATTTATCTATATATAAAAAATAATCTTAATCTACTTACTTTGTTGTAATTAGGTGAAGAAAGCCCTTTTTCTTCTTTATGGGAGTTATGTTCTTGTTCTCTATTCTTTGTTTTTTTATTATTGGTAATTTACTCAAGTGTGGATGATGGAATAAGGTCTCTTTCAAACAACAAGATAGAAGAGAGGTTATCATAGAATTGATGAGACAAAGTAACTAGAGGACATCATGGCTAAAGAAGCCCCCTAGTTTTTATCAAACTCTATTATTAGGTAATTGCCCCTGAGCCCCTACTAGGTGGTCTAAGGGTGTGTTTCTATGATCATAAGATTTGGTACTTGGCTATGGAAGATAAATTTATATTTTACCACTAATCAAGAATCTAATAATTCTAATAAAAACTTAAATGAATCCCAATTAAATCCTTAATAATCATAATCAAATCCTAAAGTAATCTTAAAGAAATATTAAAATAATCATTAAAAAATCCTAATGAAATTATAAAGAATCTTAAAGAAGTTTTTAAAAAATACTAAATAAATCATTAAAAAAATCAAAGAAATTCTAAAGAAATCACAAATAAATATTAAAAAAATCATAAAGAAATCATAAAAAAAATCCTAAAGAAATTATAAAGAAATTATAAAGAAATCCTAACCAAATCCTAGCTAAGCCTAAAAGAATTCTAAAAAAATTCTAATTGAATCCTATCTAATCTTGATCAAATTTTAAATAAATATTAATTAAATCCTATCAAATCTTAATGAAATCTTAATAAAATCCTAACAATCTTAATAAAATTTTAAAGAAATCTTAAATAAATCCTAATCAAATCATAATCAAATTCTAATAAAATCATAATAAAATCTTAACAATTCTAATGACGTTCTAAAGATATCTTAAATAAAATCTAATCAAATCCTAATCAAATTTATTAAAATCTTAATAAAATCCTAATAAAATCTTAACAATTTTAAGAAAGATTTAAAGATATCCTAATTAAGTCCTAATCAAATCTTAACTAATATTAATAAAATCCTAAAGAAATCCTAAATAAATCCTAATAAAATCCTAAAAATTCTAATGAAGCCTTAAAAATATCTTAAATAAATTCTTATCAAATCTCAACCAATCTTAATAAAATTCTAAAAAAATCCTAATATATCTTAAATAAATTTTTATAAAATCTTGATAATAATAGATTTAAAATCTTAATAATTATTAAATTAATTATCGATCTACATTCAAAAATTATACACTTCTTGATCTACTAATTAAAAATAAGTATACAAAAATTTGAAGGGATATGAACTTACAAATTGGAAGAAAAAGCTCCTAATCAACTCAAGTATCAGTTGTCCTCTTTTTCCAACCTTAATATCAATCTTCTAGCATCAATAGCTCTTTTTTGCACCATTTTATAAAAATATTGAAAACTAAATCAACTATGAGCTCAATAAAGAACCATTCCAATCTAATTAGCAAATTATTCAAAATCATAAAAGTCCTTATTAATTCTCAAAATCCAATTTCTAAGATCATATTTCACTTACATTCTAATAATCTTTGATCTAACTATATGATTAAGCTAATATTTATAATAGATATTACAAATATATAAATTTTTATCTATAGATATGCTAAAAAATTCATAAAGTTTTTTAAAATATGAACCCACTTTATTTTTTAGCAATCACAATCATCTAAATAGAATTGTGACTTTGTATAGCTTTCACAAAGTCATTACAAACTTAAAAACCTTGAAACTAATTTTTAAAGAAATCTTATTAAGTTTGTTTTCCAACCTTGCTCTCTAATCAATAAAAAAATCTCTATTTGCAATAAGCGCACAATTTTGTACCTTGGAATCTAGTTTTAACCTTGGTTCACAACCGGCCTTTCCTAAATATCAATCTAAGATTTTTTTAAGTATGTTTTGTTAGAAACTATTCTTTCCTTTGATTTAAAGATGCTTATAGTACTATTTTTGCTAATTTATCTTATTTTATCTTATTTATGGTCCTAAAAAGTAAGTAGAAGCCATTTTTATTAAAAAAAAAATCTTAATACTAAACTTTTTTATTAATTCCTTGTCTTTTATTTATATTTTTTAAAATAATTTTATTACTAAGTCTTCAATTAAATGCTTCTATAATATATGTATTTTTTATTTTTTCATCCTATAGTTGTATTGCAATATAATATCATTAATTAATATTAATCATTATAAGAAAAAATATTAATTATCAAAGATTATTAATTATCAAAAGTGGCATGTTGAAGATAGGATGGAAATTGTCCTTATTAGAGTTGTATAATCTAAGCTAGTCACTTCTATAGTAGCGGCTATGTGGCCTTGCTAGCAATGTGATTTTTGTTAATTCCTTCTATTTGTTAATAAAAATTAATAAAAATAAAAAAATTATTTTATATGAGACTAAAAAATAAATGGCTTTAGAAATAATCTAATACAAATACCATCATGGCCATTTAAACTTGTAACGAGATATATTTTCAATAAGAGGTCTCACAAAGAAACCTCTAAGCTTGATAATAAATTTTTGCAACAATAATCATATCTTACATCCTAAATCTAAAAAATAAATCTCATAATACCTTAGCAATGACATATATAGTCTCTTTGAAATGTGTATATTTGATAATGTTTGCTTTTCCTAAGAAATCATCAACAAAATAAGCATTAATATAGCTCCTACAAAGATATCAATGTTAGACAGATAATACTAAAATTTTGAGACCTAAAAATTCAAAAGACATCTCAATTACAACAATTAAAGCACCATTTGTAAAAAATCCTTGTAACAATCTTATCTATAATTAAAAACATCCATGCATAATAAATTCAAGGATATGGCAGAAATCTTATATAATGTTAAGCTATTTATTAACTTCTTTAATCTTATCAATATTGTTATTTGAGTTGTGTCCTATTCATTTGATTTTTCAAGAAATTATCAATTTTACACTTATATGCAATTGTTGATTCTATTTTAGAATAGAAAGTATAATATCTATAAAAAGAGAGTTCAAAATATGAAGAATATTGATATATAATATTTAAAAGCCATTTGTATCTTAAAATTCTCTAATTACCAACCCACATGCTTTGTGCATCTTTCATATGTCCTTGATAAAGAACTTGGAGGCAGAGAGGAGATGACTAAACTTGTATTATCATTTGAGTTTCAGTAGCTTAATATTGGCATCTACTTGGATTAAAGACCAGTATGCATAGAGGATTACTATTGAATCTTTTTTGACAAGAGGTCAATTTGAAAGCTTGTAATGAAAGCAATGGATGTATTAAGACATGGCTCTAAGCTGTACAATAGGTGTGTTATGGAAAATCCATACAAGAATTTAACCAAAATTTATAAGTATCACAAGAGCTAATTTTTAGTATTACAAGAAGGCTTGAAAGCAAAGAAAGAAGTTGTAGCTATCAACAATATCTTCTTTTGAGTAATCGTTCATATTCTATCAATTAACCTTATTTTTTATAAATTTTGAAACTACCAATTTTATTGATTATCTTTGCACTACTTGTTTTAAAAAATACCTAGCTTAAGCTATTCTTACATTCATTTAAATGCATCTCATCCTATTCCAAATTAACCATGAGATATTCAAAGCTTCAAATATTAATTTAAAGGTGTGCAAGAATATGATTGTGGTTTAGATGTGCCATAGGATTTAAGATTTTGTGATGAATCTGCAACCATCTAAAGCTAAGGCAAGATTCAATATTCAAGTTCTACTTCTAGTAGATATTACAGACCTCAAGAGTAAGATTTAAACCAAGTAGGCATGCACATCCTACAATCTAATATACATAATTAGTTTTGAGGTTAGACCTTGTTGCCATCATTCTTTCTAGAATTTTTTCTTCTTGTGATACTTATCTAAGGAATAATAATATAATTTATTGGATGGATTAAATATTTTAAAAGAAATTATATTATTATATAAAGCATCAAAAATTAGCTCAAATTGCTTATATAAAAGTTGAAGAAATTTTAAAAATTCTCTTTAAATAAAAATAAGTTGAATATTTTTTTTATGCAGTTAATATCTCTACAACTACATCCTTCAAATAGACCTTAATTGTCTACAAGTGTCAGTGATATGTATCTATGGTAGAATTTATTACAAGCCAATGTATAAAAAATAAGCAAAAAATTAGAAGTTATTATGATTTGTCTTTTTGCCATCAATTCTTACTATATTAGAAACTTGAACATTTCAATGTTTGATTTCCTGTCTGTTTTTAATACATTCTCTCTTCTCTATGGCCATAATGAGGTTTTCATTCTATCTCCTTTCATATGAAACTTGCATTATTAAATAAGTAGTGGTTGTATGACTTTGGAAAGGAATAAAGCATAGTTATTATTTGCTATGGGTTGTACAAAGAAATTACAATAGAAACTTGATCAAAAAAATTTGATGATTAATTTTATTGATTATTAGATAAATTAGATTCATTTGGTATTTATAATATTTATAATTAGCCTATTTTTTTCTTTTAAAATTAATTAGAGATATCTTATACTTGATATTAAATACCAATTTTAAGTTGATAGTTTAACTTAACATGAATTGATGTCATTATGGTGAAATACACAATTTCTTCTTCTCTTGCATTTTAGCCTTTGTTTTACATTTGATATGCAACATCTCTTTGCAACCATTGAATACCACCTAATGTATCCACTTGTGATTATGGATAGTTTTTAAATACAAGAGAGTATCTTAAAGACATCTAAATGTATAACAAAATCATTAAGATTTTTTCAAGTCATGTAGACATTATATACTCTTAATGTGCAATTATTATTTTTCATTGGTTTGATCAATCTAGACTTATATACATCCAATGTTATACTTATTTGAAGATTATATCTTAAGATAAAATAGTATAAGCAATGTAAAGTATTGAATATAATTAGAAAATTTTTATGAGGCTATTATTTGCCATACAATGCATTTTTTTTTGTGTGTGATAGATATATATTCATTGAAGGCATTTTGATTTAAGCTTCTCATTAAAGATTCTTAAAGTCCACTTTTTTTTGTAACAATAGATGTTAAGCCTTACTAGACTACAAAGATTGAAAACAAACTAGAATTTTATGTATCTAAACGTAGTCAATGTACTCTTCATTTTCTCATAGATTAATAAATGTACCATCAAATATTACTCAAAATATTATCTATACTCCAACAAAATAGAATCCAATTGTGATATTTTTACACTTTACAAATAAATAGTTCCATCTAAGATTTCTAACCTAGGTTGATTGAAATCCTTAAAAAAGAGCCATTGTATTGACATGACAATTGTAAGAGCAAAAAATTAATCAATTAGTAAGTAGATCATTGTACCACTAGATTATATTGAAGTTGACTAGATTTGCATAAATCATGGCACCATGACAAAGTTGTCAATGAATAGCAAGATTGTGGTGAGTTAAAGTGTTGGCTATAAATCATATGCACTTAATCTACAAAAAATTGAGTCAAAAGATTCTTATAGGGTATGGTGGGAATAAAAACCTAAGTTACATGGATTTGCAAAGCTTTATGGATGGAAAATAATATTTAAGATATCCAAAGTATGGCATGATTAGTAGGTTATGTGATGTATGAGAGAGATGGCTTTCCAACATAGCAATGGACTTGTTGTTGCCATGCTTGCAAGATGAGCTTTTGATATACCATGATCAAGTACACTATTGTAGAAAAAAAACCAAAAACATTGTCTATGACAAATATCATGACTTCTTTCTTTTTATAACCATGCTATGGTTTTTATAATAATGTCCTGATTTGATGACTATGTCATGATTTGAATAGTATGACTGTATTGTAGTTTGATTTGAATGACCATGTTGTGGAGCATATCAAAGCTTTTCTATTATATGAATATACTATAATTCTATGACCATGTCTTATAATGTATCAAATCTTTTTTGACTTATTAAAAAATTAATAGAAAATCTTTTTTAGAGTACTATTGAACTTTGATTTGGATGCATGGATTTTCAAATAAAAAATACATTCAAAAGGAATTATTATTATATAATATGTTTGTCAAATTAAAAAATTCTTAGATTAATCTTATAAACTTTTATAATTGCTACATATTCAAAAATAATTTAAAAGTTTCACATAAATGAACTTAATTATAATATATTAAAAAAATTTAATTTGATAAAAAGTTGATAAAAAAAAAATTTTAATATAATTTTAGAGCAATATTCAAATTTTGATTTGGATGCATAGATTTTCAATTATAGAAGATCATCAAAAGAAAATATTATCATGTAATATATATGTTGAATTAAAAAGCCCTTAGTATTATTCTTGTGAATTTTTATGATTATTACTTATTAGTCTTAATTATAGATTATCTTTTATTACTTATTAATAGTATTATATAAATGATCATTCACCAATTTATTAAAAAATCATTATATATATATATATATATATATATATATAGATAATATTTTATCATTAAAATTAAAACTAAACTAATATCTGAAAAATTTATAAATTATTTATATCTTTTTTTAGATATATTATTTGTAAGATTCTTCTAATAGAAGTGATAGTTTATAGTCATGAAAATTTAGTAGTATTTAATATTATTAAGCTCCTAACTAATCATATTATATTAGACTTATTTTAGTTTTAAAAAAATCCAAAGAAAATTTAATATCTTATGGTTTTGGATATATTTTTAATACATCTAAGATAAATATTAAAATAAGTTTTATAATATAAATCTATAAATATCAAAATTATATTTAAATCAAAGATATATAAAGATTTATTAAAAATTAAAAATTAAAAATTAAAAATTATCATTTATATAATATACTTTTAACATTATTTTTAACATTATTTTGTTTTAATATAAATTTCAATACAGTGCATTTCAAGTAAATAATGTAAATTTTTTACACAAACATTATTCTTATAGTTATATAATTGACCTTCAAAAAATGAATTCAACTATCAATCGGTCCAATCTATAACCTATTATATAATGATTTTGTTGTCTTTATAGAATACTAAATGAGAAAAGATAATTATAATTAAAATAGACCTTTGGTGATCTTTGATATTTATAAACTACTAGTAAAGCTTTATTTTGAATTTTTTTGAATTTTTTTGCTCTACTTACTTTATTGATTTATAAAATCAAATTTAAATGGAACAAAGATGTAGAAGTAAAATTTTTAAATTTATTAAGTATATTTATTATTTATTAATATTCTTATTATTTTATATATATATATATATATATACTTTCTAAAATAATTTTTATTATAAGAAAATAATACCATGTATTTAAAAAAAATAATATTCAAAATGGTATTTGATAATAGACATTATTCTAATATTTTTTTTATTTCAAAAGTATTTAACAATTCTAATTCAATATAAAGTGTACAAGGAAAATTATTAAAATAATAGATTTATTTTTAAAAAAACTTTATGCATTAAAAGGTTTTGTTAATCCAATTAAAATTAATATAAGTAATAAAAACCTTAAGTCTCTTATTTTAACATGCTCATGTAGTCATAATTAAGTTTAATAGAAATATATTTTTTATAAAAAAATCATATTTAATTCTATTTATTTATTTTTTAAAAAAATAACATATATTGACAGCTTCTGAAAGCTTACATTGTAGAGAAGCTCAGCTGCCAGACCAGAAGTACAAAGAGTCGAATAGTAAGGCAGGATATATATGACAGTGAACTCCTTCTAGAGGCTTAGGATCTATCTTCTCTTGTTTGGTATTATAGAAGGTAGTCCATACCTTTGAGTCTTTGTTACTTATAATAAGCTTTGCATATATTCTCATTATTGTAGTACCATCTTTTGTAAACTCCTTTAATGGGTGCTTAAACATATCATCTATTGTATCCTTCGATACTTTGATGCCGACTTCCTTTGAGTGCTTCATGATATACTCTTTACAGCGATCGTATATTGCATGCACATTAGCACAGAATGCATTCTCATTAGTATCTTTATTGTCCTCTACGCCTATACTAATGCACATACTCTTGCTTCCTTTGTTACTAGAACCTGAAAAGGAATCATTCTGTATTCCAAATGAATAAAATATACATCCTTTTGGTGCTAGTATCAGAGGATACTCTGTTCCATTCTCTGCTTTGTACGATATACCAACTCTTTTTCCAGCAGATGGAACTACAGGTTTCCCTTTTGATCCAGAAGCTTGAAATGTATTTGTTACTGGTGTGAACACTATGTTCAAAGGATTCAGATCATATATAACTCTTCTTTTTGAGGCCATGACTGGTTGATATTGGTAACGTGAACTACAAAGTAGTATTATTTATCAGTTGACCACGTACATATCACTCTCCAATAGAATCTTAATCATGACATCTGCAAGCTCCCTCTTTGTTCTAGTAAGCATCCACCTATATAGTTTCTGTCTTGTATTGTAAGGAAGTGGTAGCATACTATCGTACTTTGAACTTGTAAAGGTTTTTATAACACGTATTATTTTTGCACTTATGATATTTTCTTCACTTGAGAAACCAGAGAATGTATGTCCTATAAGATCCATAACATTTATTTGCTTAGTTTCATGTGAAAGTAGGTACAACAGTATATCCATCATCATCGATCCACTATGTGAATCTATACATCTACCTCTATTAATGCTTCTTAGGTCTTTGAGCGATCTCTCTTTGTTCTCAGACAAGGAATTACGTATCCTAAATCTGTTATCTCCATTGGAGAATATTGCATATATCTTATGTCTTGTTTCTATTATATCTCTAGAACGTTTTGACTTTGATATTATCTTTCGTATTATGTCAAGTTCATCTTCTGCACTTACTACTTTCCAAGTACCATCTAGTACTCTTGTCTTCATACATACTTTGAAAGACTCAGAAGATAGGGCATATGAATAATTGTCCTCTGCTGTTCTGTAAGATAGTATGTGATAATACCTATTATTAATATAATCGAAAGAATTCTCAAAGAATAGACTAATAACCTCGTTGCCACTTAATATTGCTGATTCGAGTAAGTGTATCTTTTGCGATATTGTCATTGACGATACGATGTATATAAGATCTCTTTTATTTTTGTATAGCACCTTTGTAAAGTAGTTAACATTCGTATTGGTACTTTGTTTAAAGCTTGATAAGTGTGTATCTCGATTGGACATAATAGCACGGTCCAAGTGTATTGTTCTTCTTACCTCTTTTATGCACGTTCCATCGTCAAGAGCAATACCTTTTCCAATTAAAGCCTTTACTACACTCTTCTTAATATCTAACAATGTACTTATAGTGTCTATTGAAAGAGACTCTGTTGATTTTGTAACGGCGTCTCGTATAGAGGCCTCTATATCATCACAGTACCATAAGAGATATGTTGATATATCGTCACCAAGTTCGCTTCTTATTGTTGTAGTATCAACATTTAAGTAATAATCAACACAACAACTTCTAATAACATTCTACATCTTCACGCGCTTTGATTTCTCCCTCCCAGATTAAATATCATACATGTCTACGCTACGATGGCACACAATTTCTATCAATTCTACTGTTAGTAAGAGCTCATATGTCTATGTATATGTATTGGACCTTTCTTCATCTTTTTAAAAGATTATGATCGATTTCATCGCTTCTTCTTAATCGTCAGACTATTGTTGGACTTGTTCCAATGTGAGTGAGTTTACAAACGCTTAACTGGCCTTACATTAGCCAAACTCACACTCTCTCCACTGATTCTGCTACCAAGCAATACCTTAACATATTCTCCATATTTGTTCATTGGAGATCTAAATCCATCTAATCTCTTCTTTGGATTGGAACAAGCAATAGTATCTCCTGTGTACAATGTGTACCGTAGATCCTTATCAATTTCATCGAGATTCTCGCCATCGTATAGCTGGTATCTAAAAAGTTCAAATATGCAGCTCATCATAATTAGTCCGGTTCCTTTGACTTCTTCACAGAACACAAATGCCAGCATATCTTTATTGCTCTCTATTATGCTTAGCATCTTTGAGTACTTACAAGAGTATAGACATAAGTTATTTCTTGTTAGATGTTGTGTAACTTCTTCACTGAGCGTATATTTTATCTTATTATCATGCTTAACTCTTACGATCTTTGCAAAGGCTTCAGCACCATATGTTCCATCCCAGAACGTCATTAGAGAGCAATATATAGAGTTTCTGTACACACTGTCATCAAGATTATTAACATCTATCTTTTTGTATGCTTCAAGTTGGTACCCTCTCATATAAGATGGAACTACCTTGACTGAACAACCTTCTAAAGTTATTCCTTCCTCTATGACCTTTGCCATGTGTTGGTTGCTATTTAAATATGATATTCTACCCATTATACTTCTTTTGAAGTTATCTTCAGTAGGAAAGACCGATGTATCGAATTGGTGATTGATATCAAGTATTAAGTTAAGTATAGATAATATCTCTTTGGCTTTATCTATCATGGGGGTTGCACTTAAAAGCAGTATCTTACAATCCTTAACTAGGTGAGATAATCTCCACATTTGACCATACACAGTTTCTGCATCGAGGTCTGACATGGAATGCTTCAAATTGTGAATTTCGTCCATTATTATTATCCTATTACTAAAGCTTGATATCACTTGGTTGTCGCCTAATCTCTTTAGCTTGTTTGCAAAAGATATGTATTTTTTTATTTCGTAGTCTTTTACTTCTCCATCTGGCCACTTGCGAATCTGATCTTTAAAGTTATCGGCAGATGTCCTACCTCTTACAAGCCTAAGTGCTCTTTCTTTGTATGGCTTATGTGACTGAGCAACTGCTATAGACGTGAACGTCTTTCCCGATCCAACGTTGTGGAACAGTAGCAGATTATTATATGGCGTCTGGGGAGACATAAATCTCCTTACAAACTCTTGATGACGATACAATCTTGAACTGTTTATTTTTCTTGTATCATAGAATTCTTTTTTCTTCCACAGATTATCAATGAAGTTGGTATCTGTTACTATAGGGTATGATGGGATGAACTTTTCCATGGTATTGTTATAAATGAATTGGCTAATAAGTATACCTGCTAGGGCTTCTAATTCTACTTTGCAAAGGCATAAGCAATGGATGTTCTAACAGAGTTTATAAAGTCTAAAAGGGACCTAAGCACCAAGTCTCTTGAGGGATACCAGTATGAGATCAAGATCAGGCTAAAAGATATAACAGAAAGGGAATTCATGAAACTCCCAAAAATCAGTAACACTATCACCACAGAGGAGACATTGTATTCAGTAAAAGGTAGCAGTACTGTTACAGTAAGAGAAATAGACTCTGAGTTCTTTATCAAGGAAAGAATATCATCAAAAGCAATCCCAAAGTTTAATGCAGAGATGGTACTATCTCTTGAACGAAGGCACTCCAAGGAGGAAGGGATGGCATTGAAGATTAAAAGAAATAAAGAAAGACGTACAATAAGCCATAACAAGTTTCGGATTGACTCAACAAAGGTTATATCTAAAGCATGTACTCACTATGAAATCAAACTTGAAGTGATAGATGATAATTGTGAGTTTAAGCTATTAGAACTTGCAATGGAGAGTATCAGACCTTCGGCAGCTTCACAACTGTTCAAACTAATCAACAAGCTCATACCTAGTCTTGATCTTCGAGGCTACAGGTTTCCAAAGCCTGTCGACATGACCATAAAGGACCTCGCAAGGAACTACGTATTAGGAGGATCTATATCTCTAAAGCTTGATGGTACAAGATCATTTCTCGCGTGTTACGAGGCAAATGTGTATGCTATATCAACTAAGGGAGAAGATACAATTATCGAATCAGGTGTCAGCGGCTGTAACTTGATCACGCTCTTTGATACAGAAGCCGTCAATGGTGTATACTATGCATTCGACATTGTCATATTAAATGGAGTAGTAGTTGCTAATCAACCGTTAAAGGAAAGGACAAGAATGGTACCTCAAGCATGCTTGACAATCAACAACTCTACTAAGAGAAGATTAGTAGTTGCAAAAAGACACTTCATGTTTAAGACATTCTCTGTATTTTCTAGACAACATCAGATACTAGAGAACCAGATTCAAGAGAATAAGTATGATAGCTTAATATACATACACTCACAATCTTACTTTGACCCTGTTATGAGATGGAAACCTCAGAAGACGGTTGATCTACTGTACCAAGAGAAAACTTTAATGGCATACAATAAAACGGAGAGCGTATACTCTAAACTTAAGATGTCACAGGACAGCAAAGAACCAAGAGAGAACGTTGTTTCAGAATTCATAATTAACTCTGATGGAAGCGTAACATTACTAAGAGAAAGGAGAGATAAGATATACCCTAACTCCATTACAGTAGTAGAAAGGATTGGAAAGATAAAAAGGGATGAAAGGAACATGTTTAATATATTTAAAGGACTGACAGTGTCCATGATGAGATCGTACCATAATGATGTCAAAAAAGAACTTTTGAGAAAGGGATCTGGTCACCTATTAGACATTGGATCGGGACTAGGAGGAGACATTACAAAGTGGAATCATTATAAGAGTATCACCTGTGTAGATCCTTCTCATACTAATATCAAAGAGCTCAAGAGAAGGCTTGGTGCCAACAAGAAGGTAAGAGTAATACAAACGAAGGTAGAACACTTAAGAGGATTAGAAAGATCTATAACAACATTATTGTGTTTCTTTTGTATTATACTTGTCGACATTGAAAAGTTTGTCAAAGTTGTTCAAAGGACACTCTCTGACAAGCACAGATGTGTATTCCTATGTACTATTATGTCTAAGAAGTACGTTACAGAATTCTTTGAAACAAGAAAAATAAAGAGTATACATGTGAAGCATACTCTATTAGACTAGAGAGTGATAGTAAAGTGTGTATACATATCCCTGATACCATTGTAATAAATCAAACAGAAAACTTAGTAGATGTGGATAAGTTGGTTATGCCCCAGTAGCCTCCGTTTTTGTTTGTGTCACCATTTTGAAAAATGATGACAATATTTGTCGATTCATTGAGGTCATCCTATCTAAGGTCACAATCATCTTGATCATCATCATTAAAAGTCATCCTAGTTTTGTGGGGTTATGGATTCGGTGTATGGTCTGAATCAGTCTATAGATGGTATGGCTAGGATTCCGATAGAGTTTCTGAAGCTAGTTAACAGTATTCTAGATGCTGAAAAGGTAAAGATCTGTGCATATATAGATAGTAGTTTTGAGAGTATCAGGTCTAGTATGTTTAATACAGATGTTAAGGAGCATTGCTCTGATAATCATTCTTTAGTTGTTACGAGTAATATTCAGAACAGGTTTGATAGTATAATAGGGGAACCTGCTATCTGTAAGGCTGTCCTAATGACTGGTGCATTGAAGGGAGCACCTTGTAGACGTAAGGCTAAGTATAGTAGTGACTATTGTGGTTATCATTCTAATTATGATATTTCTGTATTAGCTAAGAATCAAAAGGATGATGAGGTCAACTATTGTAAGGGTACAGTATTGTATGGTCCATTGAGAGATACTCCTTGTAGGAATAAAGCTAAGGCTAATTCTATATACTGTAAGAGGCATGTCAACTATAAGCCTCCTTATAAGTCTAAAGATAGTCATAGTGTTATTATCGAAAGAGATTCTGTTCATACAGAGACAATAAGGGAACTTGAAGATGCTAGTGCTTTAATTGTACCGATAAGTAATGAAGTATCGAAGGTAAAGAATGAAGGAATAGTAGAATCAGAGCTGCACAACTCTATGGATTTTATGAAAATAATAAGTGCTATGACTGAAGAAGAACAGAAGAACAGGTTTGATAAAGAGATGGAGAGGCAGGCTAAAGTGTGTAGTATTAATGGTGAGAAGGCTATAAAAGAGTACAAAGAGAAGTTATTACAAGTAGAGAGGCCTGAGGTTATAATAAATGCTATGCCTTTATCAGAGCAGGTAGGTTTAAAGGAACAAGAGGTACCAGAAGTTTATAAGAAGCTTGTGAATACTTCTATGGACTCTATTCCTGTAGGTTTGCCTAAAGATTATAAAGATTCTGCTGATATAATCAGGTATCTTAGAAGAGAGTGTACTAGTCATATAGCTACAACCAACTGTGATACCAAGGATCATGGTGTTGTTGGTAAGTATGTTGTACCTCCTTGGGTACCTACTAAACCTATGGAACCAAAGAAACCAAAAGATCCTGATGCTCTTATCTTATATTCTTTAAGTTTACGTGTATTTGAAACTCTTAGTATGGATTTCTAGCTTATTTCAATGGGCCATTTTCCCCTGTCAAAAAGTCTTCTAGATATGATTTTTATCTGGAAGCCAAGAATAATCAAAGCTAAAATCATATCTTCAAGCTCTCCAAGCTTCACAATTGTCCAAAATAAATGATAATAGACCACCTTCTCTTCTTTACCACACTCAAAGTTGTAGTTATTTGCATAGATAAGTACCTTTGTATCCTAGTGAATCATCTTTTCATTTGTTATTTCTTCAACCACACATTCTTGAATTTGGATGGTCTGGGCTTCTTTTGTTAAGCCTTGCGCTCCTCCATATTCAAATTCACCTTGATTTTGGATATATGTTGTATCCATAATAATCCTTGTATTATTCATATTCATTCCAACAAACATTTGTAAAACCTCATCTTCCATTTCTCCATTGAAAAATTCTTCTATTTCTTCAACTTTCTCTTCTTGAGTTTATAAGGCCTGGACCTTTATGTCATAGTCTCTCACCTCCTCTTTGTTATTTTCCACCATCTTCTCATATTCCACAAAAATTTTATCTTTGGTTTTATCACTCTTGTTGCTGACCATACAGGTTTGTGCAAACATTTGTAAGATCATATCTTCCTCCTTATTAGTCAAATAGTCATTTACTTCTTTAACCATTTGACCATTACTAGCCTTCTTTTCCATAGCTTTTCCTTTAGAATCAGCTTCTTTTTTCTTTTCCTTGCCATTGACTGTCCTCTCATCCCATTTTTTCTTTAGATGATGAACAAAGATAGAGGACCTCCCAATCTTGTCAACATCACCCTTCAAAGCCTTGGCAGCTCCATTGCCTCTAGCTTGATATCTATATTGATCTATAAACATTGCCAAAGCTCCTAGAATAGTATCCATGTTTCATTAAGTTTCAAAGGAAGCCCTTCTAGTATACTCCATATTGCCTTAGCCAAAACTAATAGCCTCAAAGCATCTCTCAATGGAAGCACCAATAATGTCGGGTAGAGAGAATTTGCCTTAGAAAAACGCCGGGTTCCTAGTTGCTACTAGAACTAGCAGGGAACATGAGAGGAAGCCGTGCAAGTATGTTATATACTTACACAATATTTATTCAAGCTTTCAAGTTATACTTGAATTATACTTGTACAAGTCTTGTACAGATATATAGTATAAATACTTGAATAATACTTGTATAAATATTTATATAATATTTATATAATCCTTGGTATAATACTTATATAAATACTTGTATAAATATTATGTATAATATTTGTAAAATACTTATATAAATACTTGATATAATACTTGTATAATCCTTAGTACAATACTTGTATAAATACTTGATATAATACTTGTATAATCCTTAATATAATACTTGTACAAATACTTATACAAATACTTGTACAAATATTATGTATAATACTTATATAATACTTGTATAAATACTTGATATAAATATAAGTATATATAATTATATAAAAGGTATAAGCAAAGTATGTATGTATTCAAATATACCTCAAAATACAACCGCATATGAGGAATACAAGTTATACAACAAGCTGAAACTAAATAAACCACTAAAAATTCATCCAAAGGTCGAATCAAGCGTGCTTATAGCCTATAGAAAGCCAATAATCCATTGTAAAACATATCAAAATTTCACAAATAGATGACTTACCATTTAAAAGTTATGGCTAAAAGAAATAGGCGCTAAAATTTCCAAGCAAATGCAAAGGCAGCAAAGCTCCTCTTCACTTCAGCCTTTGTTGTGATCACTTCCCTTCTCTAAATTGGACATGCAATAGCTTTTTAGAAAGCTCACTCCATCATCTAGCTTGTTCTAAAATTTTGCATGCATGCCTCTCAAACTCCAGTTTTTGTAGCTAGTCGATTCTACTCTTCAAA